>CM008235.1:4647834-4682748 GCA_002278615.1 Pogonus chalceus
TTCACGTTAAAATAAATTTTATATTTTATTTTATTTATTCCGTTGGTATATGTACACGGTACACTTATTACTACATTAATTTATTTTATTTACAAAAGTCGAAATTATTTTTGTATTTACTGATGTTTATGCGTTTGGATTTTAAAATTAGTTTTTGGTTTTTATGAATATTTTGTGGTATATTTTTATTAGTTTTACGTTATTTCATTTGAAATTTTTAAATTTGTTTTTATTGTTGTTGGTTTTTCTGTGTGATGAAAATTATTTTACATAGAAAATTATATTTTAATATTTTAAGTATTTGTGTTTTCATAACATTAATTTATTACATTTTTGATAAAATTTTATTTGATTATTTAGTAATTTCGATTAATTTCTTAAAACAAATATAAGACAAGTTTTATTTCAAATTTTTATTAGAGGCCCGAAATTATTGCAATGGATCAAATATAAATTTAGAGGCCCTAACTATTTAAAAAAATAAGTATATAACATTATTTTATTTATAAATAAAGTGTTAATTAATGTTACCACCTTCTCTGCCAATATTATGATAGCAAATCGTATTGCTAACCAGCAAAAACACTCTTTTAACTTAATAATTTGCGCTATGTCTCTGTCTAAAGGTGCTCTCCCCACCATATATTTAAAAAAAATTCTTGAGCGCTCGGGTGCGCGCGGAAACGGCAGGATTGAAGGGGAAACTAAACTCTGAATTGTGATTTGTCGCTCGTGAATGCGAGTGAGGGAATATTCGAGCACCTTCACGCAATGTATCCTGTAACCCTGAGACAGCGAGCACCTTTACGCAGAGCACCTTTAAAAAGAGTCAACTGTATTTGTCTTAGATATTTTAGTTATCCTTTATTAACAGAGGCCCCGAATATTTTACCTTTTTACCAATAGGATAGCGTGCCCCTTTTCTTTATCTTATTTCTCAAAGTTAACTGCAACTGTTTCAAATAAAACCAAACATTTTGGAAACTAATAAGTTTATTAGGATACAGTAAAGAAAAGAATGTAATAATTCTCCTTCCACTTGCAAAATCTCTATTCACAGCATCACTTTCTTAAATGTTGATTTGAAATCTATATAGTAACAGTACCAGTAAATATTGATTAAAAATAAGTGACTGCTTGCTTCAACTTCTAAGTCCAATTGTACTACCAGTAGTTTAGAAGTCATTCATAATAATTTTAAAGTTTTAAACCTTCGATTAAAGTCACATAATAAGCAATTATCGTTATTTTTGGTACACTACCATCAATATAAAACAAAATCATGAATTAAATTGAACAAACATTTAGATTAACGTATTTTATATTAAAACCCAAACTTTTGTGTTATTTTAAAACATAATTCACATAAATATTCATTTCTTGTGTGATATCAGATTATAAAATAAAATAAATTTATTAAAAAGACTGTAATCATGTCTATTTTCAAACATGTAAAATAAAATAAATCAAAGAACACGAACTTTTATTTTATATCTCATGTAAGCAGAGTACAACTACATATATTAATTTAATTTCTGATGTAATCAAAAAGTTTAAAGTTGTAACTGTCAGTCAAAAGAATTGCGTGCAAAGTTATCACGAAACTTTAACATTTTTAAATATTTATCTAAACTTAAGAGCGGCATTAATTAACATTAAGCATTTGTGTTTTAAATGGATTATGTTTTGTTATCAATATATGTTGTATAATCATGTTTTTATTTATATAAAGTATTGATGGATAAATGATAGGATTTATTGATTATTTATGAGTTATAAACTATGTTGTATAAACTACAAGTATTGGAAACTTATATGTGCACACATACTTGTAAAAGGGTAGAAGGAACATGTAACAGCATGGTAATCCTTTCGGGTCAACATGAAGCCTCAGGCCCTGTTAGCTGATGTCTCTCCCATAGATCGAAGTACTCACCAACCCGACCGATAATAACTGCCTAATCGGCGATACTGTAATCCGATTTCAAGCCGATCGCACGACAGAAGTGCACCTAATTCGCAATGGAAACATCTGGATTCATTCTCATGTTTATAGAAACATGTTACCCTTAGTTTGTACTTTCAGTAAGCCGATTTTACGATACTTGTGCTTTGATATTTTTTTGTTTTTCAAACAGGATTAATGAATTATTAATTGTTGATTGGAATTAAATGTGTTAAAACTTATACATATTAAGTAGAGACTTAACTTATGTATATTATTCTGGAATTGTAATCTTTATTTCTTCACTCCTTTAGAAGTTCTAACTCTTTTATTTTCTATATATTTAATATTTAAATAATACATTTTTTAGTTAATATTCTAGAATTTTTACGAAACTTAATCAAAGGTAGTGAGAGATCATTACTATTTACTGTGGAAAGCAAAAGTATTTGTACCCTCAACATTGGAAAAGTAAAACAATCATAGAAACTATAATCTTAGTAATAAGATTATAAATAGCATCATATTTTATTAAATAAAGTTAGTACTTCAATTTACATAGTTATTTTTTTTATTCCATATAAGAAACTTTAAAAATAGTAAAAAGCAATGTGCTCCAAATATTCGGAAGCAAAAGTATTCGTACCTCTGAGTTTTATAAAATTTGTTTCCCAAGAAACATGTTTAAATACAAGTGAAACATGTTTATATATGTCTTATAAGTTTTACTGTAATATTAAAATAATTTTTGTATAAGATTAAATTTTAAATCAGTTATTAATTCTAAATCAAAATGGATTGTATAGAAGGCAAAGAAACTACAGTGGAAAAGAATATTATAATACGAAGAAATAAAAAACTATGACGCTAAATACAAAATAAGATTAATCGAAGTAAATTATTGAAACAATATATTAAACAACATTTAGAAAAAAATAAAAATAGAGTTTATGTGAAAAAAAGGTTTATTATAAATATAATTGAAAAAGATTCGACGAAAGGAAAATTAAACAAATATTCTTAAGTTGCAGCCAAGATTTAATACGTAGGCAAGTTTAATAAATTAGATAATTTATTAAATTATGTTTTACTTTTAAAGCTTTAGCTTCCGTAATAAAAAAGAGAATGAATAAAATTTTTACAATAGTATTAAAGTTTTCTCTACATTATATTTATAAGAAGTACCGTATGTTTAAACCTAAAAAACTAGGGCTTTATTTAAAAACTGTAAAATTATAATTAGTTAGAATTTCTAATCACATCAATGCACAACAAGCATCTATAAAAAGTTCAATTAATCTGCAATAATTAAAAATCGTTTCTATAAACAATATCTCCCGACAATTAACAAGAAAAACCCGTCTTAAGAACCGTTTTATTTGATTTGGTCTTAACAACCATTTCGTCGTTATAACCGATGTAGGCATAAATTATCTGTACTGTAATTAAGTATTTAGTTTTTTTACAAATAAAACTAAATAGTAAAACCTAAACATTACCAAACATTTAATTAATAAAAAATATATTTAAAAAAATTCTCTACTATACAAATTATTTATTTTTACATAAAAAAAGAAAGAAATATACTAAAGTATTGTGTATTGATATTTAAATATTTTTACAAATAAAGATAAAATGTTGAATCCATAAATATATCGAAAATATAAGTTATTAAATATAGAAAACATGTTTCCAATTTATAACCGTTGGCGTTTAAAAACTGTTTCACTACGGTTCGTGCCTCGAATAATTTTTATTTCCTGGTGATATTAAATTTCCAGTTGAAAAATTCGAATATTCCAATTAGAATATTATGAATTTATGATATATCTTTGCATATCCGTCTATGAATGTTTCATAAATTCATATTAGAGAGTAATTAATATCGATCAAAATAATCTAATATAATTTGCAATAAATAATTGGACTAATTTCCTATGATAACCACACCTGAAGTACGAGTATATATGAATAATTATCAATTATCTTCATCAAAGATAAATTACTAATAGATAACGCCTTCCCTTAATTGTAAATTCCAATTTCGTACATATAGAATATATGTATGTAGTATATACATATAGCAAACTAAAGCATATGCATGTATACTCACACGTCAAACATAACATGCATACATGAATGCACATATAATGCAAAATACGCATGCGCTAAAGAAATTGCAAAACGATCTTCCAAAGCAGATGCTTGGATGCATGCTAGTCACGGTTTTGTGAAATTATTTTACATATAGTAAATTTATTTGCAAATATTAAGTTAACGCGATTATACTTTATTATTATTATGGAAAATTTAAATAACGCGAACGTGTGATTATCACACAACTTTGTATAATTTTAAATTGTTATAATTTATATGTATGTATATAAAAGCCGTATTCGTTTGTGTTTTGGATTTTATATGAAGCGTTTGTAATTATTTTATGAATACATGGAATTATTAATATTCAATTTAGAATAAATTGTGTTCGTATAAACATCAATTAGAGAATTATTTTGTTGATTTTGATATCATTTTGTAAATTTATTTGTGATTATGCTACCACTTTATTTTATGTATAACATGCTTTATTTTATTTTATATAAATCATTTCATAGCATTATATTTATATTATTTTGTATTAAATTTCATGTAGATACAAACAAAAACTAAATCTGTTTAATTTGCAGACCTGCAATTCATTTACAATTATAACTGCAATTTTATTTAATTCCTCGCATTATTTTTTTCGTGATGAACGGTTTAATTAATTTGCCTGAATTTTTAAATACCGTTTATTAGATCTTTTAACTTTTCAAATAGATTTTTTTAAATACAAAATTATTAAAGATGGTAGAGCTTTAGTGATGTTTTTCAGGAAGAACGGGACACGAGTTGTTAATTGGCGAGAACACTAGCATCCGAAGTTTTTACATACAATTTAAGAAAAAAGAAACTATAATTTCTAAGTTGAGACGCTCAAAGTATTTACTTTTTATTTTGATATATTTTTTTACTGGCTTTTGCATTAAAAATATAATTTTTTAAGTGGTTTTCCATTTGGAGAAATTATATAGGTTTTCTTAATTGTGTATAAAAATTATGAGTTATCATTCACGCCAATTTGAAAAACATAGTTATAAAAAAACGCATTTAAAGTTCAGGTAATTCTTTGAATTTGGTTTTAATATTTTGATAACATGCTTTTAACATGTTAAATTAACATTTTATGGAAGAAAATTTTTTTTTTAATGTTTCAAAGGTATTTCTTCTCTTAAGTGGCTTAAGTAAAACAATGTACTCTATATTTTGTATGAAGATTTTGCTCTAAATTAAAATAAATTTATTTATAAATGCCATTCTTTTAAAAATAATTTTTAAATAAATAAATACGCATATTTAATTATTNGGACCCTATCCTGACAGCTCTAAAAAATAGCGATATTCGGAAATTTTTTTAAGTGTTTAATAATAACCGAATTATTCAGGTCTTTCTAATATATCTTTGCACATGTGTTATTTTTTTTAAATTTGACGTAAAAATATTAATATTTGGAGCTCTGGTAGCTTTTGGCGTCAGACACCTCCATAAAAGGCACCTCTATGGGTGCCAGTCGCAATCAGTCCTTAAACAAGATAGAACAAATCGTTAAGATTTCCTTAAACTATATTAAATTGGCTATCGTAAAGCGTAGGAATATTTAAAAATTCAAAAAAACTGCAAAAATAACGGCAGTTTGAAAAGAAATTTATTTTTGATTAGAAAAAATACTATTAATTTGTTTATTAAAAATCGAAAAATACAAAAATCAAAAAAATCTTATGCTTCACGGTAGAAAAAACAATTTCACATATTGAATGGTTCCCGTGAAATAATGGCACCCATCAGTTTGAAAAATGTGATTTCGAGAAAAACGCGTTTAAAGTTTTCGGTATTGTAAGGTCTTCACAACTGTTTTTGTATCTTTGCATTGACTTTGAATATCAATAAACCCTTTTAGAGGATCATTCTACACAATTTAAGGAATAGATTTATGCAAAAAAATCGATTTTTTGAAACCTTCAGGATGGGGTCCTTTAATTCTATTAAGAATGAAGCCCTTTTTACCTTTTTCAATATTATTTAAGAACATATTTATTAAATCTGTTAAATTTTGTATATTAAGTTTAATATAAATTTCGCATTAATTAAAATACTCGATTTGAAACAATAATTCATCTTAAATGTAAGCGGATAATATGAATTATTATTGAATTATGTAAATTTTGAATATTAATAACATGTATAGGGATAAAATAGTAAATAAGATACATTTTGCTAATACCCTGTCAGTTAATTGAAAATAGTCAAAAAAACCCTACGTCAAAACGCCATATTATGACACAAACTCATTAAGATCTGTCACTAACAATCAAAAATAAGTAAAAAAGCTTTGATGTGACAATTAATCCTGAAAGCATTTATAAAGATATCAAATTTTTGTTTTTATTTTACATCCGACAGTTGAAGATTCTCACTTTTTAAACGTAGACATGTTAAGACTATAAATACTCACGCCTGATATCAATTACGTTTCAAAGATCTGTCTTGTCTAGTTGGCTGTATCCCATGTTTATGATTATGAAAAAGATGAACATCGGTTCGGTTCGTTAGGTTAAAAGCCATGGTTATTTATTTCATCTAGTTTATTGTGAATCATCCTGTTTGATTCACTTTAAACATTTGATATGCTTATTTAAATTTTGTTTATCAATTATATTAATAAAATTGTCGTTTTGGTTTACATTTCTTTGTGGATAATGTATTTTCAAAGTATTGTATAACCTCAAAATTGTGTTTATATCATATAAGTTATTCCTCCCTAGAGTTTTGTGCGCCTTTGATTTTTGTGGCCAACTTTTGTGTTCACGCACTGGGTTTATCAAAACGCGAATCTTTATAGTTTCCGCATGAGTTTTTCCGTAAGCGATATGCCCGTAAATTTCGCGTGTGCCTTTTATATAGGCCGCATTAATTTTATTTATTCCATTTAGTATAGGATGAAATTTTGAAATAAAATTAGAATACAGGCGATTTGAGCTGATGAAATCATTAAATAATTTTTAACACTTTTAAATTAAAAACTATTTAAGTACAAAATTTATATTATAATTAATTAATATCTTACTTATATTTAATTATATTTATTTGTATTTTGAAGAATCAAGAAAATAAAATAAATTAATTTTAAGTTTATTTTAATATTTATTTATTAAATTATTAAATAATATCGGATTCAATTCCAATTTATGGGATGGGAAATCTAAAATATTGACGGAATTAAAAAAATTCTGTTGTGGATTCAAGTGCCCATTTGGATTAATTTTTTTAGGAAGTTTGGCAATTATATCGTTTGTTCTTTTGATATCTTTATTGAATTACATAAGTTTTGCTCTATCTTTAAACCCTTCCTTTAGTTTTTGAACCCTTTTTCAAGAAAATTATTGCTTGAAATCATATCTTGTGGTCAGGGCCATAATTAGCTTTTTGTGGGCCCTGGACAAGACTTTCAAATTAGTCCCCCATTGCCCTTTAATAAAAAAAATTTTCCACGCATATACGATAGTTCTGAAGCTATTCTTTTTTCATTTTTTAAAGTTCGGTAACAGTCTTAATAAATAAGCACAAAGTAATTATTCTTTTGCTTGTGGCAATTCAATTTTGTCAATTATATTTGTCAGTAATTCTTCATTTCCTAGCTGTAATGTCATTGTCATGCAATCATAATGAGTTTTCTCAAAAATGTATTATCTTCATAAATGTTTTAACCCAAAAAACCTCTTATTCAAAAATTATAAAATTTTTTAACATAGTTTCAAAGTATGAAATTAAAAAACAAATAGAAGTGATAAGCATACAGATTTAAACATCAATTTAAAACGCAATTATAATCCAGTTATATATAAAACACATCTGTTAAAACAGATATTTAAATAACCAATTTGTCCTGTCAAAACATGAACGTTTGAATTTGAGACGTGACAAGAGGAAAATTACAAATATAACTGGAATAATGGTCGGTGCGAGCAAATTAATGAAATGCACAGTTTACTTAGCCTGCTTTGCACTGATAACCGAACTATAATATGCAAGTTAAGACCGAGATTAGACGCAAAGTTTGTTAGCTTAACAGCTTGTCTGACTAACAGCATGTTTAACTAGGGATTAGTGGCACCACTAGCTCTGAAGTGACCCTACTTCTGGATCAAAAGTTGACTCAATAAACTCACCAATAAGTATATTTAACAAAATTGATCTACATCTAAATAATTATATGCATTGAACTGAACTACATTTTTTCTTTTTTATTTCTCTATAAATGTTTATTTTAAAGGTTCATTTAAGACAAAAAAATATATAATATAATATATACATATTTCTTCAAGGCATTCTTTTACAAAGTATATGTAAATCTATTTCTTCCTTGCATGAAAAATAATATATAGCATTTTTTCGTATGACATAAAGAAAAGGAAAAAAACATAATTCCCAGCAGCTCTAGAGGTTATTATATTTGTTTCAGGTGTCAACACTGAAAATAATTCCATGTTTTACGGCAACAGAAGGTGCGATAATTCTTAATTTGACGTCATCAACTTTTTTATAGAAATGTTGATATAGCGTGAACAGTAAAAACTAACAAATGAATGACTTTTTATCTGATTCTCGTAAAAACTTCAGTTTATTTGAAAATTCGTTAATTATGGATATTATATTTGGTGCATGTTACACCAGTTTTTTTTTTTTTTATTTTACTTTATTTTTGGAACAGTTGGTACCATAAAATTATACTGGTAGATATTTTAAAAAATACACACTTAATCACGGTTATTTTATACAACAGAAATATCCAAAAACTAATTTAAAAATGAATTTACTAATTAAAAACTCAAAAGTAGTTATCTGTCAAAACAATGTGTTGTTTTTATAAACTACATATTTTATATTTACAGAGAGATTTGAAAATCTTTTTTATTATTTGCTACAATGCGAAATACAACTGGGTATTGAAAACTTGTTTTGTTATTCGTTATTTATATTTTTATAAAAGTTGAAAATAAATATTTATAACTAGATTCATTCGATGCAGCATACTTTGATTCGTTATTTACGCTGTGTTTCAAGGAAATACATTTTATTGTTTTTGTTTTTTATTTATTTGCACTAAAAGAAATCCTAATATTAAAGCGAATCTAAACTGTTTAATTTATGTTTATTTTATGTTGTTTCAATAGACTTAATCAAACATATTTATGAATATGGGCTGCAAAATTGCAGTTTAAGTTTTCTCATGTCTTTTGATATAATTTTGATGTATGTTTTTTTAAAATTATTTTAAAATTTGATTGTTTTATAGCGATATTAACTGTATGGAACTCAAATTGTTTTAAAGAATCTTTTGCAACATTGGTGATACGGTTTCTAATTGGGATTAGAATTTGAAACAGGCTGTCAGTTAGTGGTAATATATGAATGTAGCTTAAACAGTTGCATCAAATTGTGAGTTTAACTAAAATTTGCACTACCTCTGCTGCTCAAATTCTTTAAAAAAAATTAAAAAGCGATATTGTAGCAAAGTTTTGGCAAATTGAAGCATAATAGAAATAAGAGTTAAAGAGTTGAATTTTAGTCGAGATTTATAATCTTTTTTCGATGAACGATTTAACTTATAAATCTGTATTTAGAAATACTGTTTATTTGATGTATATAAAAAATTATTTAAAAAGACGGAGCTCTAATGATGTTTTCTGGTATGGACAGGTCGCGAGTTCATAAATTGATGTAGGTTCTAGCCCTCGTAAAATTTACTTAAAACAAACAAAATATTTTTTTTTTACTATTTCTAAAAGTCCTTATTTATAAGTAAATAAAAAAAATCCAAAAGTAAACCACAAATTTAAAATAAAGACGCTCAAAGTTTTTGACTTTCAATTTTGATTTTTGTTTTAAAATATAAATTTTTTAAGTGTTCTTTTCTTTTCATTTTTTTTTCTTTAAAGACAAATTATAGTAGTTTTTCCGATGCGTGATTAGTCAAAAAGTTTTTCCCGAGGCGAAAAATTTGCCTTCATTTCAACCGCCTAAACCTCGACTAGTGAGGTTTAGGTAGTTGAAATTAGGTTCAAATCTGAACTCATCAAATGAAATTTTCAACCTCATTTCAACCTCCATGCTGCATTTATTTCTCTTTCTGCAGGTAGGAGGTTGAATTGAGGTTGAAATATAACCTCAATTGAACATCTTTAACTTCAAGCTCGAGATGCTTTTGAGGTTGAAATGAGGTTATTTCAACCTCATTTCGACTTCATAAACCTCTATCACGATTATTAAATGACCTTCAGTTGGTCCTTCATTTTAATTCATTTTGCGAATTGCGTCAAAATGATAATAGGTCCTTTATGGGCATATGTATGCTATGCCTTTGAAAACTTGAATGGGCTTTTTTTGAAATCAATACACGGAACATAGCATATTGATTTTCAAATAGTTATTTATTGTTATTGATATTGTTATTGTTACTATTATTATTACTATTATTTTAGGAATTATTTTAGTGAGATTGTATAGGTTTATTTGAGGTTGAAAACGATTATAGCGGTTGTATAGAGTTTTTGAGGTTGAAATACGGGTGAAATTCTCGACTCGGAATTTGCTTAAAAAAATACGAGATTAAAATGATAAGGTATGGATGTTCAGTTGAGGTTCTATAAAGTTATTGAGGTTGAAATTAGGTTGAATTTTTGACTCAGACAAGTTGTACAGGTTCAATAGAGGTTCAAACACTGTTAAGGCGGTTCAGTTGATGTTGTGTAAAGTTCTTGAGGTTGATATGAGGGCAGATTTTTCGACTCGGGTTTAGGTAGCGCTCAAATTCCAAGCGTAAGTTTGTCAGGTTCATAAGCTACAACATCAGAAGTATTTTGAATTTTGTTTTAAAATTTTGGTAATGTATTCTTAACATATTAAACTAATATTTAATGAAAGAAAGAAATTAAATTTTATTATGATTCTTTTTAAGAAACAAGAAAATAAATTATTTGGTTTTTTTTTAAACATTACAATAAATTTTCGTATCATTCTAGCAATAGTTTTTAAAGTTAATATCTTGAATATTCTTTTATTCTAATTATTTTCAAACCAATAAAATAATTAAACATGTATATAATTTTAATTTTGTTTATAATAACTTCTGATAATAGAGAATAAGTATTTCTTAAAGCTAAAGTTAAGTAAATAAT
Source organism: Pogonus chalceus (assembly GCA_002278615.1). Classification (NCBI taxonomy): domain Eukaryota; kingdom Metazoa; phylum Arthropoda; class Insecta; order Coleoptera; family Carabidae; genus Pogonus; species Pogonus chalceus. Next base: position 4,659,056 of record CM008235.1, read on the forward strand.
TGGACAAAGTTTTTCGTAAACAAATTTACAATATTAAAATAGTTCAAGCTTTCCTGTAATTAAAATACCAAAACTTTTATATAATAAACAAATTCTTGTTGAAATTTAATATTTCATTATTTACTAATTAACTTTTATATTTAATTATTTCTTAGTTTTAAACGTATTTCTCCCTTTAAATTAAATAAATTTTAATCCTATTATAAAACTACCATGCAAAATAACACATTTTGTAATGAATATGTATTTACTTGAATTATTTGAAATTATAATTAATAGTAACATATAAAGGTACATATGAAAATATTTTAATAAATTATTAACATTATGTATATTCGTGCTAGTGACATACCATACATTGTACATTATTAATTCGTAAACCACATATAAAATATTTGTCTCTGTTCCATGTTTAACATTTGTGGTTTATTTATTCCACAAGCCATATATTTATTACGACTTCATTTTCGTTAATAACAGTACAATTTCCAGCATATTTACTGCAATATAATACAATAGTTTGTAGAAAAGTTTAAGTAATCATTTTTATGAACCAATTGCGGTTAGTAACCTTACACATTGCATAGAAACTATGGTAATAGTCCAAAGCCAGAGAATATATTATTATAAGTAAGCGTGCATTAGCTCGCGTGTGCTATGCACAATCTAGTTTTTAGTTCCGTTCTTGGAATATACCAAGCGGAAAACGGAAGTCGCTAGTAACGAACATGACAAAGGAAAAGACAGTTGCATGAATTGCATTACGTGCGAAGTGATACATTTACAGTAATTCTGAATATATTATCTCTGAATTGCAATATGCATAAACGTTCCTTTGATGTCAATATAATTTACTATTCCTGCTTCTAACTTTACTAAAATAATTTATTGATATTTGTTTCCTAATTTCTATTATTTAAGCCAATTTTTAGTTAATAATTTGTTAAATACGACTGCAGTTATTTGATCTTTCGGCGCTTTAGACATTATGTAGGGGTAAGAAACTCTTAAATTGTTTTGAATGACATCTAAATGACAGGTAGTATTTTAAATTAAATTAACAGTTACTTAAAAAATGTGATTTGGACAGCTCGCGTCAAATTCTGAACTCAATTGTTTCAAGGTTCTTCAAAACAAAATTTAAGCAAGTAGAAGATCTAGGGGCGGACTAAGGCCTAGGCAATCTAGGCACGTGCCTAGGACCCGTAATTTTTAGGGCCCGAAAATAAGGTTTTAATTTTTATAATTTATTTTTATTTAACAGAAAAACATGATATTCATAATTATCGCTGAACGTATCCAAATTATGCCGAATCGTTGATTGATAAAGTCGACAAGTGCTGTTGAGCATTCCCGTGCTTATGCATCCACACCCGCGAGTGTCGATGTGTGTAAATACGACATTAAAAAAAGATCTGAGGGATATAAAACTATAAACAATAAATTCAAAATCATTTTTCATGATAGTGATGTAGATGACTCTTCAATAGAGGAATTAAAATGTTATGAACAAGATTTAAACCTAGCCGAACTGAAAAATGAAGTATTACAATTTAAGACTTTTATAAGTAAAGAAAATATTATTTCGCCTGTATCCATTTGGTCATTTATTTAGGAAAATAATATTATTGAAGTATTCCCAAATTTAAACATAATTCTGTGAATTTATTTAACCCTTCTAATACGCAATGCAAGAGGTGAAAGATCATTCTCAGTAATGGACAGAATAAAATTTTTTTTTAAGATCCACATTAGGCCAACAAAAATTAAATTGTTTATCATTACTTTACATAGAAAAAGAGTTATAAAATAACTCTATTAATTATGACAAACTAATTGACGAGTTTGCAGAATTAAAAGTGCGAAAAGAGGCAATATAACTAATTAGTCTGGGTATATATGTTTAAATATTATTGTTTGTTTTAATAAATTGTTTATGTTTGTTTGTTTTAATTGTTTATTTAATTTTTTTACATGTATATTATTTATTTCTTTTTTTTATCTTGGAATCCGATAATTAAATAGAACTACATACTATATGCTTTAAACCAAACCACCAAACGCAAAGTATGTGTCATGACTAAAAAATAGGCTCGAAATTACAATGTTGCCTAGGGCCCGCTTTAACCTTAGTTCGCCACTGAGAAGATCTCTTAATGTAAGGCTGTATAAAATGTGTTAAATTTATTAACTAATGGGGTATCATTTCTTTTTCATCTATTTTTGAGTGTTATTATTATTATGAAAATATAGATTATATTAGATCTAAATTTTGCGCGTTGCATTCAAACGATTTATATTTAGTAGTAATTTACTTATTTAACGATTCTTTTGTATTTAAAATATTTTAACCCATTAATAAAAAATATGAGGCTGCTATAAAATGATAATTAAAATAATGACTAAAATCAACGAAAAAATTATTTAGTTACAGACTTATTGAAAATTTAAAAAATGGTTTATAACAATTCATGAATAATAAAAGTTTAATAAAAAATTAATAAACAAAATTAAGAATAAGTAAAATAGCGATTCTAAGCGATTTTATTCAGATTAATATTATATTTTAGAAAATAATTTCTCTTAAATAGTTAAGAATACAAGTAAGAAAGATTAAAATCCGCTTAAAAAATCGATTCTACAGTCGTCGCCACGAATCAGTGAAATTAATAGTTTTTCATCTTCTAAAACTCAATATGAAATACATCCCAATTTTATTCAAAAAATTATTTGTGTAGTATACGCAGGTTTTGTGTCCAAAGCGTTCGGTTTTTTCTCTAAAAAAGCGTTCGTGTATATAGCAACAATAGTTATTTACATACCAAGTGCGGGAACGACTGATTCACGGAAAAGTGTTTGGCGGCACGAGCTTGCGAATGTCGCCATAGAACGAATCCGGGAACCAAGTTCACGCTAGAAGTATGTACAATATTTTTTGTACGAAAAGTTTAAAACTAATAATTAATTATTTTTATTATTTTTAATGGTTATGTTTGACGTTTCATAGGTTACTGCTGTCAAATCAGACAGAATGTGTTGCCAACTGTGTTAATGAAATGCACTAAATTTATACTTAAAAATTAAATTTCATTCAATAATTTACCACTTTTTANAGTTTAAAACTAATAATTAATTATTTATATTATTTTTAATGGTTATGTTTGACGTTTCATAGGTTACTGCTGTCAAATCAGACAGAATGTGTTGCCATCTGTATTAATAAAATGCACTAAATTTATACTTAAAAATTAAATTTCATTCAATAATTTACCACTTTTTATAATTATTATAAGGAAAAGTAAAGTTTGAAAAACTATACTTTTTATTATAAATACAGTTTTTTATAGATATCTTAGAAATAGGAGTCCTTTTTGCGAAATTTCCCGTAAGACTTTCTGGTAACAATGCGGAAAATAGAAATTTCGGATGTTGCTAAGGTAACAAAAAGGTTTTATGGAAAACATTAAACGTTTCAGATCGCAATTACATCGTGGCATCGTGGCATTGACATTGTAGAATCAGTTAAGCCTGGCTAATAATCGGTTTAATAGATGGTTAAGTATACGTTAATGATCGATTTTCAATATTAAGCACTAGTGTACATATAAATCCACAAACATTCCCAAAAATCATAAACATATTGTTTTAAAAACACATAATAAACAGTTTTTAATATGTATAATAAAACAAATAAACATGCCATATATATAAACAATTACAATAAATATAATTGATAAATATGAAATTAAATACTTGTAATTATATTATTTAGTATTTTCAATTAATTTATTATTTTAACAAAAGATAGATGTTAAACAATGATTACAAATTTTAAATGAATTATAAATTAATGCTAGACTAGGTCCAATAGTATTTTTAAATATAACTTTGTTGTTATAAAACAATATATAATTTCATCAACAAATATTTATTAATAGAACAATACCTATACATGAATATATAAACACGGTTCAACATAAGCTTTGTATATTATTTATATATTATATTATATTTACATTTTATGTCTGAACACTGAATTGCTGTCACGATACAAACTGACATGCATTATCATATCGTGTTTCTATTTATATTTTAGAAAATAATCATTAATTGTTTATAAAGATAATATACTAACCAATTTTTTTCAAACATTCAAGTTTTGTTATAATATTAGAAAGTAGGGTTATATGTATGTACATAAAAAATTACCGCTAAATATCTTATGTTTTTTTTGTGAGATTTAAATCATTGATTGGTTTGAATTATTGCCTGCAGTAACATGTATATCATAGTATAAAATGGGATACAATAACGTAATTAACATTTTTGAAATATTACACGTTATTGTGGAATTTTTTCATTTCGATTTGTATTGTTTATGCTTATGTTGGCATTTCGTTTAAATTCATTTATTATTGTTTGGAATGTTATGCAAATATCAAAATTTTACTGGAAGGGAAATGTTTTTTAAATTAAAATAGGTTGGATTCTGGTATTAATGAGATTTAAATTATGTATCATTTTTAATATTTATTTGGAAAATCTGTTTGTTTTAACTTTAAAAAATAAAAAATAATACTTTGCTTTATAAGATATGTAGTTTCTATTGAATATTATTTTGAAATAGTTATGGGTATAATCGATTATTACGACAAATCGGCTGTAACAAGAGTATTTGAAAAGAAATATCTTTTACAGAGCTGATTTTGTCATTGTTGCAACTAAATTCAACATTTATTGCTAATTTGATGAAAAATTCAGCTAGTAATTTTTTTTTTTAAATGAATAAATCTTTTATCATTAATTATGTCAAATTTCTGATAGTATCATGTAGAATAGAGTTCTATTGAATGTTTTAGCGATACGATCTCATTAAATAAGCTGGAGAGCTTTGAGCGCTAAATATATTTTACAAAACAATTCCTTCATTAATAGAAATATTAGAAAAAACTTAATAAAAAATAAATAGATCAAAAGTTAAAAAAGCTTTTCAAATTATACCTTTTAAAATTTGTTTCAAAAATACAGTAAAATCGAAAGAAAAAAATAATTTTTTATGATAAAATGTTAGTTTAACATATAAGGAATATAATACCGAAATTTTTAAATAAAATTTAGAGTACTTCTAATGTTATACTCAAATGAACCTGACACTCTTACGCTTGGCGTTTAGGCGCTACTAAAATTTTAAACGCGTTTTTCTCAAAACTAGCATTTGCAAATTGTCGAGGACAATAAGTCAAAAAAATTTTGACCAATCCTGTCGAAATTTTTTACACATTTTAAGAGCTACTCTAATTTATTTTTAGTAAAAAAAAAACTTAAAAAAAAATTATATTTTAAAGCAAAGATCACTTGAAAATAAAAACTCTTCTCGCATTTCAATTTTGAATTGCATGCTTTTTTTGTTTGATTTTCCCTTACATTGAGACTGTTAGTAAAACCACGAGGCTTATAATTCGCGTCCCGTCCTTCCCGGAAAACATCGATAGAGCTCCACCATCTTTAAAATTTTTCGATAAAAAAAGTTATTATAAAAGCTAAAAAATCAAGTATTTAAAAATTCAAACGTATTAGTTAAACCGTTCATTCAGAAATATATATATATATATATATATATATATATATATATATATATNTATATATATATATATAATACAGTATTCTAAAGGTATTTCCCTCCTTAAACGAAGCGTTTATATATAATATAACAATTATAATTGAATAGTATATAAGACAAAATAAATTTAAAACAAGTTCTTGTTCCGTCTCATTTTCTATACTTTAGTATTATAGAGCTTCAGTGTGAGACGTGTAATATTTCAAACGGTAGCGTTAGCTGTTGTCATTCGTGGCACGTCGCTCAATTTTCACGTTGTATATTCCGGCTCCGGTGGTGGCTTGGTGGTGGAGGGAGTGAAATGGCCTCTTGTGGTCTGCTTGAGGTTGCTGCCAAACCGCAAAACCATCCCTCGTGTTCCTTACAACATCAACACTCGAACTGTTGGCTTGCACTTCTGTACACTTGCTAAACTTTATTCATCTCAATGTTTGCCGTTAGTTTTCGATCATATACACTTCAAAATATACTATATTTGCTTCAATATTGCTTATATATAATATACACCAGCACATTATTATAATTAAAATTGTTCATACTTATCTCAATGTAACGTAAAATCTTTATTAAACTTTTAACACTCAAATATTAAATTCTTTTGACTTTTTGAATAACTTTAAAATAAACAATTTTTCAAATTTTGTCAATATTTCAAAAGATAATTAAAGGATTCAGTCTATGCAGATAATATTATAGAAGACAAGATTGGAATCTTAAAATATTATTATTATTATTATCATTAAAGTTTAAAAAAATCTAAATCGTGTTATTATTCCAGCAAAACTTTATCTTTTTAATTTTGGCAGTGTTTCAAAAATATATCAGATAATATATTAGGAGACAAATTCCATAATTTAAGTTTGAAGTTCTTTAAAATTTTTTTTTTTTTAATTTTGGCAATATTTTAAAAAACAATGAAAGAATTTACTCCGTTTAGATAAATTATAGGAGACAAAATTAGGATTTAGCTATAAGTTTACAGTTTTAAATTTATATATTTTCTTTAAAAAAATTTATCAAATTAAAAAATTTTTNTTTTTTTTTTAAATTATAATAAATGAATTTTGTAACATTAATTAAAACACAGAAAAAACATATTAAAAAAATTGCAAGTATTTTCTTTAAAATATATCCATATGTTAAAAAAAACTAATAAATTTTAATATTTTCGATACTTTTAAATGTAAAATTGTCTACAATTTTTTTTTATATGCGTGTGTACAACATAAATTAATTAATTTGTATTTGAAACATTAAAAATATATTAAATAAAAAAGTAATTTACTGTTCAAAAAATAAAAAAAAACTATTGTTCAAATACATGAAAACATTTGACAACAATATATAAACATTGCTTGTTTAAGCTTAATCAACTTTGAAATAAACTACAAAAAAAAATTACCTACATTGTGAATTTATAAATAAACCATTAAATTTTCTACAGTATAAATTTAGTTGAAACTATTTTTAAATTAATATTTTCCTTGCAATTTTTCTTTACACTTTACACAAAAGAAAAATTTGTAAGGCGTCGTGTATATGATACATAATAACAACATACCTAGCAACTTATGAAAATAAAAATGAAACGCAAAAGAAAATATTTGCACCTCGTGAAATGCTAGACAAAAGAATCTCTCAGTTAATAAAGAGGCAAGAGAAAAGATTGCATCATGGCGAGTGCAGTATGGAAAATTAAAAAAAAAGGAAAAAAAAACTTGCACACGCCTCTATTTATAAAGTCCCTCTATACTTTGTTTTTCTTTTATTTTTAGTATAGATTTACATTTTTTTTTTTTTTTTCTATTTTAACAAGAGTTTTTTAGCTTTTATTAAACATGTTAATCGTAATTCTTTATAAGCTAATACGAACAACAATTTCATTAGAGTTTTATCATGTTCATGCATGAATGCGTTTAATAAAATTGTTGGAATAATAAATAAACTGGATATAGGTATGGCATGTTTTTAATTTTCTGCTATAAAATTGTTTTATATTTTTAAGTAATTCATTAAATACAGTTGATGCTTTTATGTCTTAAAATAAATAATATATTAATACATAATTGCATTTGACATCACAACTAATATCATTACTCATTTGAGTAAATGAAATTCCGAAAAAAAAATCCAGTTACTTAGAGATACAGTAAAGAAAATACATTTGTATCGCGTCTGTTTCTTTTTGGTAGGTATAAGATGAACGCTGTATTCCAGCAAAAATATCAAACTGTCACCGAAACTTAACTTCTTTCGGTTTACGTCGTATCCGCTTGTGCCCTTTTTGCCCGTTTTTTACGACAGCAGAAGTGTAGCGGACATCTTCAAAATAAAATAGTGCTGAAACGTTGCTGTCCGGGCAATTTCTGCACAAAACGGATACAACTTAATCTCGAATAAAATTCCATGATACTTTCTTCGAGAAATAAAATTGGTTTCTTCTTCTTAATTTCATTTCAACTATTTTATTGGAATTACTTTACAACACTTTATTAATCAATTAATCATTAATCTTTTTTTATATTTCATTGTATATTCATTTGTTTTATTCATTTATTTTCAATAATTCACTTTATAAATATTGAAAAATTATACTATTATTTAAATAAAAACAAGTTTCATTTGAATCTTAAACTGTAATATGTTGAATGGCATTATTAAATTGGTAACTGATAAATTTATATAAAATTTTTGAGGTTATAAACCATCTCCGTTTGTTTATTAGTTTTTTAAGCATCTTTTCAATTTTTTTTTCTGAAAAATAGTATTTTAAGGTGTTAAGAATTAATATTTCAATACAATTTATTATAAGGTTTAAACAGAATAATGCTTAACTTTTTCCAAATGATAAAAATATCTGTTTTAGACACAAATAGGAATTAAGTTGCTAAAGTTGGTTCAGAATTAATATTATAGTTATAGTCGTCGCCCCGAAGCAACGTAATTGCATAATAATAAGCAGATATTTAATTTAGACCTACTTTATTATATTTTTCATCTTCTTAACACAACTCAAAAATGTGAAGTATGTCGATACTTTATTCAAAAAATTATGGGTGAAATTAAAAAGCATTAGTGTATATAGCAACAACGATCTAAAGTAACTTATAAAACGTTTCAGGGCGGTACCATGTAAACGTAGAATAATTACGAAATTACATTACTTCGTGACAACGGCTATAATTTTTTATTATTCGATTTTTTTCGTAAAGTATACATTTTTGTTTTAAACTTTTCTTAGATATTTATTTCCTGAAGAATTAGAAAAGGTATTAGTTGAAATAAATATATAATACTTATACTTTTTAAAGTTGGTAGCACAGAAATATACATATTTTAAATTATTCTACACAATAATTTTAATAAAATATACTGAAAATTACTTTAAAAAACCAGTTTGAGTTTTAATTTTAATTGGTACGCCACAAAATAAAATGAAATAATAATTAAAATATAAAAACTAATGATTTATAAACAATAGTAGAGGAAAGAAGAATTTAAATAATTACAAAAAAAAATTCTATGTAGTAATTAATTGTTTTATTTCAATTTTATTTATATAATCGAATTAAAATTTTCATACAAAGGAAATAAAATATATAATATTGAAGATAATATAGCACAAATTTTTTATTGCTGTCAATAAATACAATAGAATACATGAAAATATAATAAAATGGCATATGTAATTAAAATTGTGCTTTTTAATAACTGGTAGGTATTGTTTTGTTGTTATTTAATTAAATTTATTTCCTGGTATTTCTATTTCAAATAAACTCAATGATTTCAAATCCCGTTATATCAATAATATAAAAAAATTACGATACATTAGTATTCATTTTATTTGTTTCCATTATTGTCGTTATTAATATTAAATATATATTTCAAACAGAAATATTTTACATTATTGAAGTATTTTAAATATTCATTTTACACTTTAAATATAAAATCACTTTTTGTTTTTAACATTTATTAGTTTTTAATTTGATTTTTGAAATTATAAATAAAATGTTACAATAAATAGTCTATTTTGAAAAGTTGATTTTGTTCCTTGGAGAACAATCTCTTCAGATTTATTTTGTAACCAAACAAAACACATTGTTGTTTGTTGTGTCGCTGGCTTTAAATTACCCAGCACAAGGAGGCAAAACTCGGTGTTCACATAAAAGGCGACTCTAAACAAAATTAATGCTTTCTTGAAACTAAATGGTATTTGCTTTACGAAGATTTCACTTGTTGTAATAGTGGAACAAGGGGTAGTTTTGCTGTTCTTATTTTTGTACTAGGATAATGCAATTACAATGATCCTGAAACTTGTTTAAAGGCGGCGCTTCGTTGATTTTACATGTTGTTATTGTTTTGTTTTGACTTCATTTCATTTTAAGTGGATTTACATATTTATATTAACCAATGGTTGTTTTATATCATTTTCATTGCATTATATAATATTTAAGTTTTATTCTGAAATCTCAAATATATATTTTTTTCTCCCATAAATTACTTTTTATCTCAAATTAATTTTTAGAGGCAATTTGATAAAATAATAAGTTTTATATATGTTATAGTTAAAGTGGTAACTTACATAATGTATTCAGTCACTAGAAAATGTATACATTAACTAAATTATTAAGACAAATGATTCACAAATTGCTTATTAAAGCACTGTGATATATTAACAATGGCTAGAAAAGAACAACTTTTTTTTCCAATAGTTTATGCAGTACTCCTGATAATATTGGTCATAGAAGTCGTATTGAAATACATTAACTTGTGGATGTATACTAGGGTTGTTACGGAGCTTCGATTCCGATTCCGATATGTCGGAACATCCGATTGGTTTTACACCTCCGGTTCCGACTTCGGCTCCGACACTTTTAAATCGGAAGTTTGAATCGGAGATCTAATCTATGATACTTTAAGAAATACATTAAACGAAGACAAAGCTGCGAAGCTTTTGTCTATTAAATATAATATTCCATTTTTAGAGTCAATTCATTTGATTTAATTTGCTAACTGTTATTGAAAATATGTTAATTTTGATTTTTATCGTCTGTGTAGATTTATTATTTTCTAATTAAAATTAAAGAGTTTAACTGAATATTGTTTTTATTTGCCCTTAAAACATATCTCTTCTGCCACCAGCTATGAAACCGCCTTCGACTCCGACTTCGGTTCCGATTCCGATTCCGATAAACCAAATTCAAAAACTCCGACTCTGATTTCGGTTCCGATAAAACCACCTCCGTTACATCCCTAATGTATACATTAACTGGAACTTGTGCTTTAAGTGTAACAAATATAGCGAATATCTATATTTTTTTGTTATATAGAAAATTCAATGGTAAAATTTTCATTATTAATAAATATTTTCCCTATTAATAAATATTTAAATGCAAAAGTTATTTGAAATTAAATTGTGCACCTAATGAGCCTCTTCTAAATAATATACGACAATCCTGTCATGAGATACAGGAAAAGTAAATTTTTTATCTTTAAGCAGTGTACAGTGTCATGCAAAATAAAATCAATAATTTTAGTTTTAGGGAACATTGTCTCAGTTTTTGTATTTATGGATTGCTCTGTAATTTTGTCTTTATATTTAAAAAATAATAAAATAAAATATCGCTCATATTATTTTGCGTTGTCTTTATTCGTATAAAAATTAATTGCAACTTTTACTTCACAATTAATATTTATATTGGTCTGCTTAATTTTTCGCACCGATTTCATTTTATTTGTACGTTCATTTTAAACTTCCTTACGTTAAAATAGCAATTAAAAGAACATAAAGTTATAAATTTTATTTTTAATGGCACTCTATAAACTGATTAAAGATAGAAATTTTAACTTACCTTTATCTCGTGACAAAAAAATCATTGAATGCAAATTTTATTTGTCCTAATATAAATAGAGATAATTTTTATGGCGTAATAATAATTTTACTTTGAATTCCTTATATAATAAAAAAAGTAGCCACCCGATATAATATTGAATTTACTTCATGATTGGCACTTGATGAAATATATTTGAACTAAAAATAAGTAATATAAAAACATTTGGATAAGTTTTAGAAATAGTTATTTTGGTATGATTGTTTATATTTTGCAATTGCCATAGAAAGAAAAGAAATTTAAAATCTAAATTAGTTCTTAAATACACTAAGAAATTACTGTTGAAATCTGATCATTGCTTATATTTTCATGGCAAGCTCAAGACTTTAGTTCTAGTAATATTAATATATATGTATATGTTTTTTCACTTCATATTCATTTGAATAAAATAAGTTTTTTTTTTTTTTTTTTTTTTTTTTTTTTTTTTTTTTTTTTTNATATTTTCTTCCATAAGATTTAATATGTAAGTAAAATCTCTATATTATATTTACCTTAATAATTTATAAGCTGTTGTTTACTTGACTAGAAATAAAAACAGAAATTACAAACAAAATAAAATATTTATACAGTAAAACATATAGGTCGAGATACACAATCTTTGCTAAATACTAAAAAACTAAAGTGACAGATAAAGATAAGATGATAGTAAGGGTATACGGGTGAGACAAAAACACCGATAGCATTACAAAATGTGGCTTATAAATTTTGAATAAACCAGAACTCGCAACGCGATTCACGGCTATTATCGCTATTTAATTCAATAAGGATCCGTTTATCTTGATAAATCGACTATAAATTGTTTAGTGTTACGTCCGTGTATCAGGAAAAACGCTCGCGTTCGATTTTGAATCGCGGTCGCACGCAATGCAGCGAAGAATTCCAATCTTAACATTCGGGTGAGAGTGTGCCAATAGCTCTTCTTTCTTTTCTTTACCACTTCGGAAAATGGATTATATTGAGGAGAAACTCTTGGGAATATTGTTTCGGAATTATATCGCCCAAAATATGATTACCTAACACATCTGCTATATATTTTTTTATTATATTAATATATTTGAACATTGAGAAAATGTTTTCAATTTTATTTATGTTATTAACCTCATAAACTATAAGAACAAAAGAAAATAAAACATTTAAATGATATAAAACGCAATAGAGAATTACAAAGCTAACATAGCATGGCATACATCTTTGTTTTTGTTTAAAAGGCAAAGTTGACAAGTCTTTTCTTTTAATATTTTTAGTTGTTTCGATGTTTCAAACGAATGCTTAAAGTTTAACAGAAGTATTCGCTCCACTTGGCTCTGTCGTCTTACATTATCTAAATGGTCTGCTACGCACATATATGAAACAAAAGTAGTTTTGTTTCTGAACAACACGACTTTTTTATTTCATTTTATTTTTAGTTCAACTAAATTATCTTCATAAATATACGTTTTCTTTAACTTCTTTCTGCAGTGAAATATTCATTTACATGAAACGTTTTTTATGATTTTGTAAATATTTTTTTCTGGCATAATTTCAACAGAAATTTTTATAATATATTGTTCACTATTTCACACTATGAAAAAACAAACTAAAACGGACGAGAATATTATAAAACTATGATTATTTTTATACTTAATTAGAAAGATTGATATTTTAACTCTTACTTTATTTATTTTATTGTGTTTTATTTTATAAAACTTGGAAATAATATTATAATTTAATAAAACCATTCGATATATAAAATAACAAATTTAAAAAACAACTTAATTGAATAATTTAAACTTTAAAGCCATTATCATTTCAAAATATACTTTCTCTAATACTTTATACATATTTAGATGAATTTAAAACAGCATAAACATTGTATACCAAACACCATAAAACAAACACTTGCTATATAGTCCAGTAAAAAGAGCATTTAAGCGTGCATTTTGGGTAGGAAGCAATTTTATTTATTTATGATATTGAAGACTTTTAAGCTTAAGTTTAAGTTTTCGGGATTGTGATCGATGCCTATTTGGCACAATATTGAAAAAAAGAGTGCAATCATTTTTCTAAATTATCTTGGAAACTATAAGTGTTAAAAAAAAATGGTAAAAAACTTTTTTGTAGACAATAATATTAGCTACAATTTTTGTTGATAACTTTATGTTATAACAATAATAATAAAAAAGTTATAAACAAAAATATATGTAAACTTAAGCAATAAATGCACTTTAAGCGTAATGTCTTTTTTTCTATTTATATTATAGAAAATTTGTAATAGAGCTTTTTCAATAAACAATATAGGTAGTATACTATAATTTTTATTATATTTTGATGCGTTTTTGTACCTAAAAGCGGAGCAACCAACGGATTAAACTTTCTCAAAGACATAAAATATCTAAACAAAATTTAATTTACAAATAAAAAAATATTAAATACCCACTAATTACTAATTTACAAATTTATACTATTATTATTATAAAACTCTGTATTAAACAATCTTAAAAGCCTGGATGCTGAAGACCTTAAACATTAAATAAAAAAAGCAAAACTCTAAATAAAGTTTGACAGATATGTGTTTTAAAAATTAAAAAAAAGCTACTTTATGTCGGCATTTTGGGGTTAAGTGTTATAAGGTAACCTTATTAAACACTAGTGCATAATTATACTTCACAGTTGCGCAAAATGTGATCATTCTATTATTAAAAATTATATTAGAAAAAATCATTTATTTTATATTTAAATTGGAAAATCTTAGATCGTTACTCTTAAAACATCTAAAGAAATATATATGTACATTTGATTTAAATAAAAAATGTTTAAGTTTCTATTTGTTGTAATTTAATAACCTGATTCTAATAAAAAAGTGACAATAGATATATTTAAATCGATTCAATAATATAGGTGAGTTTCATTTCTACTACATAGTTTAAAATAAGTGATTCAAATAAAATCGTCGTATTACTTAATAATTTATGTCAAAAGACATTTCTTGAAGAAGAGCCAAAATAATAGAATGAATCTTAAGCATATTCCAAATTAAACTAATATGTTTTAGACAGGTGCAAAGAACATACAATTTAGATTCTCGATCAATATCGTTCGTCATTTTCTCGAAACAAATATCTTTCGCAAAGTTAAGTGAACTCGTGTAAGACTTGTTCTTATTTGGCTCACGGGCTTTAAGCTGATCCTCCTCCACAGACATTTCTACTATTTTAGAGCATGATTCTCGAATACGTTCACTTGAATGTAATGTTTCAAATTCATCAGTTTATCATTATGTCTGGAAGGTTTCTTTACTTGTCATTTTACATTGAAATAAGTTTATTTTTATTATTTAACCATTTACAGTTATTTTAAAATTGTGTATTGGCACGAAATACTTAAGACAATTTGGGCTTTAGTTATACTTAAAATTTGTGCAGCATATAATATTAATAATTGAAAACAAAAAAAATTATAAAAACGTGGATAAGTATAATAAACATCATTAAAAAACAATTTTCATTCATATTTTATACATTTATAAAAATAAATTCAATAAATTTAATTTCTTGATTTGAATTTAATAATTTTGTTATCAAATATATATTTCAATAATATGTATATGGAACTTACAATTAGTCATTTTGTAAATACAATATGAAATTAATGAATATGTAATTGGTTTACAAATAATAATACAAAAAATATGACATATTAATTATATTTGTTATTTTATTGTTAAAAATTAATTAAAATATATAATTTTGATTTTATTTATTTAATTAGTTTCCTAAATTGATATATAATTATTGTTTATTTATTATTGAAATAATTTATTTACATATATTTATATGTATGATTGGAAATTCATTATTTTATTTATTCATTTTAGTTCAATTCACTTGATTTATATTTATTGTTTTATATCTATTTGAACTTTCTAGTTTCAAGATTTTTCTGCACACTTGTTTAAACAAGAAAAGAAGAAATCCAAATGCACAATCCTGTAAAATGTTTATATGAAATCCTTTCTTAGTTCTCCGGATATGTAGTTATATGGAAACTGGAACTAGAAAGAATCTAGCTTTCGATGAATAAAATTCTTACTTGCTCTACTCACGTTTGCCATCAAGCGTCATAGTGCATTCGCGGTGCAAACCATTTGTCTTATTGCTCTACGTTCCCGAAACTAATGACGGGTTATAAAACTGGATCTTGAAAGAGATATTCGCATTTCCAACGTATTTTACTGCTAAGTTCAGTGGCGCATCATACACGAAATGAAATTTATTAGAGTATAAGATAGTATCATTATTCTTACTATATTGCTTTTCCTCAAATAAATCATTTAACTTCATATAATTATAACAGAGAAAATTTAATTCAACAATATTTTCTAAGTTTCATTTTAAATATAATAAAGTGCTATAGGTATTTTGAGTAATTCAAAAATAAAGAATTAAATAAAACACTATTATCTTTTCAATTATCAGCCATTTTGAATAGGTCTTTTTGTGCTTTACAGATAAATAATAAAAAGACGAATTAGTTACAGATAAATTAAAAATGTTTGTTTTTAATGCTCAATCCGTTAATGTATAATATAACAGTTTGATATGTGGGGCGGAGGAGTCCACTACAATTACAAATTCAAAATAATTGTAAAAGATCGAAATAATACAAACATAATAGGCTTAATAACATTTTTTTTTTTTTAATTAAAGCTAATATAGTGCCCCTACTTATAATATAAATTTACAAATACGAAATTTTAATTTCTTAGAATGTGTGGCACCATTCTGAATTTTTATTATAATTTTTGTATTGTTTTATTTCTTTTCATTAAAAATGAAAATATTGAGAATATTAACCAAAAAAATAAATAAATAAGGTTTTAAATGTTTTTGATTAATTTTTTTAGCAATCTTATTACTACTATCGCTTATTACGACCACTTTTCCCATTTCCGTGATTCGTTGAAACGTTTTAAAATTAATAAATAGTTTACAAAGTTAATTCCCAAAAGAAATATTTCATTTTTAATTACATTATCAGCTGAAAAAGTTTATTTTACAAATAAAATACAGCAAAAACATGTTTATAAATCTTTAGTTATATTTTTATAAAAAATAAACTAAGTATTTCACCTATTTCAAACCAAATAATTGATTCAAATTCTACTGCACTGATAATATTCCATAAAATTATAAAGGTATGTTAGACATACAGTGAACCATCAGTAACATTTACAGCGAAGATATTTACTATTATATGAGATATTTTAATTAATTAATGGAAATCGCTAGCTACACGGTAAATAGTTTGAATAATAAGAGCCGTAAATTTCAATGTAATTAAAATGAATTCCAGAAATTTACACACACTTTTTGAACGTATATATATAACTCTTACTGATAGTTACAGATGAGAAATAAGAATATCTGTTTGAAATGTGCAAGAGTTAGACCGATTTTATTAAGATGATTCAGCGTTTCTTCATTTTATATAGAGATATTGATTATGAATTATGTAATTTATTATATTCATGAATATATTTTATTTAAATTTTAAATGAATATTTTAATTGGAATATTGTTATAAGTAAAATATGATATATTATTCAGGATTTCGATTTGTTTAAATACTGATTGATTGATTTTTAATATAATATACAAATATTATTGTAATAAGATTTAAATGCGTTGATTTAATTTTACCTATATATGTTTTTTGTAAAAGTCGTAATATTGTATAAATTGAATGTAGTTACTTGTATAGCGACTGAAAGCATTTGATGAATAAATTTAAAAAGCACTATTCAGAGGTTTAGAAGATAGCTTTTATAGTTTAGACATAAAGTTAGGTTAAAAAGGTAATATAAATTAAAGAACAGGTTGAATGAGAGCGTAAAGTGTAAATACTATCGAAAATAATGTTATTCTGTATTCTTGTGTACCTACTTAACAATCCAATCACACAAACCTAAGCATTTCAATCTATTCACTTCTATCTCATTTTGCAAACTAGCCTCTTCGAGTGTCATTTCGTCTACTGTAAGTACACATACACACACATTTGATGCCACCATATAAAGGCAATCCCTTTGACTAAAGGTAGAAAATTCAGGCACCTTTTACGACCACTCTCGCCTTTTGTGCACCCTTTCCTTTAGCATCCTACTCTACTTTACTGAAACAGTCATCTAATGGTCTCCTTCTGGCCCAATTATCGGCACTGTCACTTACGAACACAAAGCAGAAACGATCGAGGGTGACTTCTTGTATTGGACACCATCAGCGTACGACAATGCGTTCCTTTCTCCTTCACTTAGATATTGAATTTAGTTCCTTGCAGTGGTTACTAAACTTTTACCTTTTAAGTATTTTACTTCTAGCACATTTTTGCTCTTCTTCTATCTATTTCGATAAATTCATTTTCAATTTCAATACATTTTATTCATTTACTTCTTTCTTCCATATTGAAATACTTTCTTACGTATTATTTTCGACAAATAAATTTTCTATTTGATACAAGAATTATTTTAACGACTTTGATTCAATTTAATTACAAATTAAATTAATAATTTCTTTTAACAAATGTAAAATTATATTATGATAAAAGTTGCAAAAACATATTTTGTAAAATTATGTATATTTACTGCAAGTGATAAGCAACTTAGGGGGAACTCGAAATGCATACACTTCAAAAGATAATAAATGAAAACAGTAATTATAAAATATTTGAAGGGTACCCCAAAAAGAGTTTCGTATTCAAGCTTCGAACAATAGTTGATCAACCCTAGTGATAAGGCAGATAAAACAAATGAAAACAATAAGTTTAATGAGTGAAGAGTTATCTATTCATTTTTTGTTGAACAGTAACTATTTCATGAACCAAAATTGGAATTTAATTTTATATTATAATTTTTCTTTTATTTAAAAAAAATTTTGTTTCTTATTATTAATATGTTTTCCGTTCAACAAGTATTGTTAAATTTAAAAAAATTGCAATTTTTATTTGATTGTTTAACAAAGAATCTTTCACCAATTCTTTGTCTTCAGATATTTAGTATATATTAATTTTAAATTTAATTTATATGGTTTTGACTAATTTTTTAATTAAATATTAATAGTTGACATTAAAATATTTTAAATATGAATGACAAAATTCAATTCGGTCTATATTTCAATTATAAAATACCGTGGTCAAATAATTTTATGATAAGCATGAATGAATAATTTAATTAGAAAAAAGTGATCAGATATAAAATTGAAAATAGCCATAAAACCTATACAGCATGATAAAAGGAATACAGAAAAGAAAACTGTATAATTTAATATTTTATGAGTGTGTTCTGCTGGAGTGACTATCTGTCTGGTACAAGCACTAAACATTTTATTGCGAAAATCTTCAACATAAAAGGCGATCCTTTCAATACTTGGTCAAATATGCACTTCACATTTGATATGATATCCTTTTCTGTCCTGAACTGCGCCTATGATGCCTGTTCAGCGAAAAACAAAATTATATAGTCTTCTCATGATACTCATAAAATGCTTTTTTTTTCTTTAATTATTTATTCAAAATAGCTTTCGTTCTTTGAAGTACAATATAACATACAATTTTGAAAAATACATATTTTCCATTATGCCAGAAATGTATGTCGTACTAAAAGAAAACGTAGATAGTAATATTTATAATTAAAAATATCACTTATTTTATATTTCCTTCTCTTGTTAAATGCCTGCGGATATATGGACTTGATATAATTGTTACATTGCCACCCACACAACATACACTGCAATTATTCTCAGGATTTACCTACATTGGAGCAGGATTCGTTAAGTTTTTTTTTTATACATTAAATTAAATACATACTTATGTAATTCTTATAATTTTATGATGAGTTGGCTTAAATTAAATCTATTAGATTTTAACGATTTTTTAACAATTACTAACAATTTAATATTTATAAAAATCTCATATTGTAATAATAAATCCATTTGTTCGTATAAATAAAATTAAACTATTGAAAAAAGTTCAAATTAATAGTTTTTTTGTTTGCCTAAGTTGAAAAATTTTGAGTCTCTAATTTGTTTTGGGATTTTCTGTAATAAAATCGATAATTCAAAGTAACGGCCAGTAGTGAAACTTTTTTCTATCCCTTATCTGCTCGCTAAATCTCTATTCACAACATCATTTTCTAAAATTTTGTTTTGAAGAACCATGATCAGCAGAAGTAATAAGAATTCTAATTGAGCTCATAATTTACGGTGAGCTGACAATCTGCTTCATATTCTGTACTCAACTAGAATTCATATTATCTCTGCTTCTGAAAGTGTTTCAAAACAATGTAAGTTTCATACTCTGGGTAAGAACAAGCATATTTAAGTAAATTATAACCTTATCTACGTTCATAATACTTAGCAAATGTTTTGGTTATAAAAAAATATAGTTTCAATGTCTTTAAGTTTGTATAATAAAAATTCTCTTTAATAGTTAATAAACATATTCTCCAAGTTCATTTATTTCGCAAATATAAAATAATTTCATGCATATTAAATCAAATAATTTAGAAAGAATCGCATTTTCGCAAAAAAAATATATTTAATTTATAATATACATATGATTTCATTATGTGTAGGTGTATATATAACATTGAATAAAAAGTGGTGTTAAATGTATTTATAGCAGTGTACATAAACATTTACATTGAAATTCTGCGCCTACTGTTTGGAATATTTGCAAAATCCCATGCAAGTGCTGTAAATTCATACGTAGACCGTTATAGTTCAGAGAGTTCACACCACGCGTGGCATTTCACGTATGCATTTGTCTCAACGGCAACAGTAAACGCGATGGGGTGAACAAAACAGTATTGTGGGTGTAACTCAAGAAAAATATGTATGTCTAAACATGTCAACAACAGCTATTACAGCCGCCCAAGTGCAATAATTTGCAGCGACGCAGTAATGAGTTGTCCTTGGGGACATCTCACATCCCGCCTGCAGAAACAGTGGGAATTATTTGAAAAGTTTTCCATCTGACCTCTAGAGGCACTGCTGTAGGTGTCTGCTACTGAAAAATGGAACCGGGTTTTCTAAAAAGATGAACACAATTCTCTTGTAACTTAACAGTATAGTTTGTGGTTAAGAGTTTCATGTCTTCACACAAAAAAATTCTTAATTCTTATTAAAAACAATTAACTTGCTTTCACGAAATTTATAAAGCATTTATCACACTTCCAAGTAAAGTTATTTATTTATATATCATAAAAATATCAAATAAATATAAAATATGATAGAACCTGAGATAAATCATTTATTTTTATATATTTTCTCTTCATTTTATCATCATTATTTTATTTACAATAGATTTTTACGATGACGTGTAAATAAAACGTAAATAAAGATTAATAATATAAAAGTGTACAAATTGTAATAACATGATTTAATAGTAAACATAATTTGTAATCTAAAAAAGAAAGCATTTAAAAAGTAGTTTAAAAAACTAATAACGCTATGCACTATTAGCATAATGACTTCGCGTATTGAAATCTTAATATAAAACGTTGTGTGGTACATACATAAGAGGAACGCGTCGGTAGTATAAGTGGTAAAATAGAGGCGGGGGTTATAACATAACGCAAGCACGCAGTCATCTTCGCGAGAATACTTACGCACACGCGGCGTGAAATATGGTGGCACCATAGGGATCTTGTCATACAGCGCGAACGACGCCCGTCAGCATTTTTTCACGATGTTCGCTTCTCCGTCACCGCTGCTTTGCCGCAACGGGCATTTTTGCGGTGATATTCCCGTTGGGAATTTGTCTGCTACAGGCGACACTACAAAAAGCGACAATCAACCTTTAAATATCTACCTTCAATTAACTTATTTCATTCCTATTATTCAAATCAGAATTAAACATTAGTTATATTACACTCATCCCTCACTTTACATGTATCTTATTTACGCAATAAATTATAAATAAATTTAAGTTTTTACATCACCTTGAGATTTTCAAAAAATCTTTTTGCTAGATAAATTGTTTATCTTAATAAGAATATTTTAAACGATTAATCATTTGAAAATTCAAAATATTCCCGAAGTTATAGCAATAAGAATGAATTTTTGATATTAAGACGCTGACGGACGACTGTTCTTTCTTTTGCGTTTTTCTCGAAATTGAAACTACTTTTTTCAAACTTGTGTACAAGATATCTCAAGATTCACTCAACTGATTTTATTAAAATTTACAACCCTTATACTTATAATATTATCTAAAACGTGACCTAAGACTTTTTTTGATTGGATGCCATATTCATAAATTATTAACTTTTTAAACTCAAAATTTCGATAAAAATTAGAATTTTTTATTCAAACAACTGTCATTTTTACAAAATTGGCTCGTATCTCCATTATTTTAAAATTTTTTTATTCATTTTACTTCAGATTATTCATGAAACTACTATGTATATGTGTAAAATAAAAATTATTTTATATATTTAATAGCTGCGTCAAAAAAAAATGTATATTTTTATATCTATTTTTCGGTGCTTTAAGGTAGTGTAACCTCTTAACTGGCTTAAAAGAATTATAATTATATTATACTAGTTTTTATTTTCAATATTTTTTTCAATTATACTAATAAACTCTTCGCATCAATAGAGGGATTCATGTATTTGGTTTAGTCAAACCAGTGGGTGAAAACTCAATACCAAAATATATTGTCTTTAATATTGCTCTGAATCCAATATATGTCCAATAATATGTGTTTATTTAGTTCTATATTGCGTTCTTATAAAACAGTATCAACATTCAAAATATAGACAAAAAACGTTTCTTCTTTAGCCAATAACAATATAATAAAATAAAATGTATCAATTTAACAAAAAAAATAAAAATCTAGTGAAATTTTATTTAACATCTCATTTAAATATATTTATATTTTTTCCAAGTATGAAAACCTCTAAATTATTTAAAAAATTGAATTTTACAACCCTATATAATTGTTATATTAAAAATAATTAATTTTTATATCAAAATTAATTTAAGTTAACGACGATTTTATAAAAATTCACTATTATGTTTTAAGTTTAATAATTTTAAAATTAATAAATCTTTATTATTAATATGTATTAATATAAATGGTGAAAAATAATAACCATAACTATTATAGAAGAAGATGTTATTAATTTGAAACCATTGTGCGAAACATTCTTTTTTATACTTTTTTCGTAACTGCAAACGTCGCTACATCCCAGAAAACCGCAAGTTCTTCTATTCCCTGTGCGAGGCTTATAATAACCGCGTCAACGGCGTACACCACGGGACCTTCCGAATTAATATCCATTACTCACCAGAGCAGAGCTGTTCAGTCTCGAAGGACGTTAACGCGCTACTTTTTCTATCAACTTGGCGACATTGATATTAGAGTCTCATCGTTCAATCGGTAGGGATTTTCGCAAGGATATCATCAGATTTACTACTTTTTGTCTTATGTTTAACTGTATCTGACTACATGGGGTCAAATTTTAAAACACACTTTATTATTTGTTTTTTATTTGTTTTTATGAAGATCTGGTCCAATAGTAATAAAATAAAAACAGATACTTTAAGAATTAACTAATTAACAGCTAAAAATTAAATAGTAATGAGTTAACTAGCTGCATTTAGAACAACAGAAGGATGGAAAATTAATTTCATCTAACCTAAAGACCAAAATATTATGATTAATTACATATTATTTTGTAAACAAATAGATATAGCTTTATTCAATATGGTCGTTATGAGGCATACATAAACCCGCAGTATTTATTAAACTAAATTTAGTAAAATTCACGGTTATCGATGCAAACATTAGTAAATAATAAAAATATGATAAGTTTTCATTAAAGTGTCTAAATAAAAAAATTCTGAAAGATTTCTGTTGTGAATTTATTGTAAATAAAAACAACTAAAATTATACTACTTCAGAATTATATATAAGATAAAATATTTCAAATTCTTTATAAGACAATCATAAGATCCAAAAAGGCATTAAAGTAAAACTGTATAAATTACATATGTATGTTACAGTTAAAGTATAAATTCTAGTTAATGTACACATCCACCAGTTAATATATTTCTTATTTTACCACGACCTCCACGAGGGCATTAAAGTCATAGTGAAATTTTTGCAAAAAAAAAAAAAAAAAAAAAAAAAAAAAATTTAAATTC
>CM008235.1:4700007-4717436 GCA_002278615.1 Pogonus chalceus
GAGACGAGACGAGAAAAGTCTCGCTCTTGTGTGAAGCCCTAATCAAAACTGAGCTTTTTTTCGGTATAAAAAGTTAATAAATAAGTATATACATTATTATAATATTAATTTATTAATAAAATATATACAGAAATGTTAATATTATTATATTTACAAATAAATAAAATATAAATAATGATTCTAATATGTTGAGTAACATGAACCAATTAAATATTTAGTTAGAATGAATGCTTTGATGACCGCTCTTCAGTATCTATAGCACATAGTCCTCGAGAATTAGATATCTAGTGGGTATTGGTACGTTAAGCACGTCTTATATTGCTGTAGGATAGGTTAGGGTTCATCTAATGATGATCAAGATTAATCAAGGGTACCCATGGATTAGAGGTTAATGTCAAATGAAAAGATATTTCAGATTTATGGCCTTCATTTAGGTTACATGTTAATTATTGAAAATAATATTCATAAATTATTGTTAAACCTCTATTGGAATCTATTTATTTTAAAGATAGGGATATTAGTTTAAATGCGATACTACGATAACTTAAATAAATTATATATGTGTCACTTAATATGTCTTTATAATTATGTTATGGGAAGATTCTCATCGTATCTTTTTCTTTATATGTTATTAAGAAATACACCCTTATTTACTAGTTAACCACTTACATAATGTTTCATTCTTCATTTATAATTAAGGGATTCAACCCTTCTAAATAGTTCAGTGGCTTAACTATTACAAATTAAATTGATTTATAGTTCATTAATTCAGAATTTTCAATGGTAACCATAAATTTTTATTTCTTACTTAAAAATAGCTGATTCTACCAACTATTAAATATAATTTTATTTATCGATTATTATTATTCTCTGAAGGATTAAAGGCAATAAGAGGGAGAATCATCATTATTTCCTTTTTATTTTTATATTTCCAATAATTTAAGTTTTTTATATTAACAATTTATTTTTTGATAAATAAATATAAAAGTGTATTATTTAATTTTGTTTTCGAAATTATTAATTTTAATCTTAAAGTTTTTAAATTTTAGTATTAAAAATAATCTACTAAAAATTAAGTACTTATTTTGAACGTTTAAATTTTTAAATATTGAGAATTAACTCAAAATCTGATTAAGAAAAAAATTGGTGCGAAATTTTAAATTATAAAAAAGCTTCTTATAAATATATACTTATCCGACAATTTATGTTTATTTCATTTATAGGCAGAAGTATTACTTTTTCTTAATATTTTTGGTTTCTTCCAATCAATTTTATATATAAAATATATTAAAGCAAATACCAAACTTAATTTTATTTTATATTTGTTACCATTTACAAAAAAACAATGCAATTTTCGTTAAAAATTAAAGCATTTCATTATTTAATTGTATAAAATATAATAATAATATGAGAAATAAGTATATCTATACATTATAATTTTAAAAAATATATAAAACACGAAAATATTATCTGTCATCATATTAAAAAGTTTAAAATGTTTTAATAAAACTATGACGGTAGTTTTGACGCGTCAGTGTAAGAACCTCTGGCATTTTTAAATTAAAAATAGGGGCGTTAATAGGAATTGCAAATCCTTTAATGCCACAGATTTACGATGTTTTGAATATCTTATTTCAAGTTATTTTCACTTTTTTTCTTTTCCCCTTCGTATATACTCGTACAATACGTATGTACGCGTGCTGGTTAACCCATCGTAATCCGAACGGTTTACCCGAAAGGCTTCGGTAATACGCTTTTCATATTATCGTTCACACATACTTCTAAATGTGTATTTTCTATATGCATGTGCGATGCATTATGTGCATTTATATTATTTCAAATTTTATTTGCATATATACATTGTTATATTTCAATTTTAATATATTTTTCATTCATGTAAAACCTCGTTATTTATTTAACTTATAAATAAAATAAAAGTCTATATATTTATGTGGAATTGAAATATTTATTTATATACCTACAAAGACTTGTCAATTATTCAAAACTTCATATTTTAACTTTTATAGAAATAAAAATATATAACACAATATTTTATTGTTTTTAATTTTTTGAATAATTTTGCTTCTAATTAGAATTGATTATCAAGGAAATACTTTTGAAATGCCGGCATATAATAAGTTTAAAAAAATTCATTTTAAGTTATTACCATTTTTTTTAATAATATAATTGTAACAAAAAGAAAAAAGTAGCGTAAGTTAAAACATACAAGTTTAAAATGTAATTTAATATAATTCATTTCTATTTATTTTTTAAATAGCAACTTAAGGGGGGACCCTACCCAGACAGCTCTAAAAAACGGTGACATTCAGGATTTTTTAAAGTGTTCAATAACAAACGAATCATTTTGGATTTACTACTATATTGTTTCATGTATTTAATTTATTATTACAACATTTTTGAAGTAAAACTAGTTTAAAAAATTTGATTTCGAGTAAAACGCATTTAAAGTTTTCGGTAATATAGTTGTACGGCCTCCTCAATTCTTTTTGTATCTTTTAAATGACTTTTAGCCAGGATAAGGAATAGATTTATGCAAAAAAAATCGATTTTTTGAAACCTTCAGAGTGGGCTCCCTCCTTTATCGCTTACATCAAAATTTTTATATATTTTATAGTAGAACTACTCTTATAAGATAGTATAACATATTTTTATTTATAACTTATTTTTAATTATTTTTTTAAAGGAAAATAGCAAAAGTACGAGAAAACTAACGTTTAGTTTATTATAATTAAGTCTAAATTTTGGTATATGTGCATTTAATCTACTTACGGCTATAAGTCTTACTATAAAGTGAAATTTTTCTAATATTGTTGCAATAAATATAATATTTGATCTATTGTTTTTAACAAATTTTATTTTATAATTGAATCAATTAATTTAAAAAAAAATATTAACAAATAAGTCTTAGTAGCATAATTTGAAATTTAAAAATAGTATTAAATAAAAGAAATTTGTCTTCAAACTAATGAATTTATAAATTGATAAAAATTTATAATTTAAGAACTGTTTAAAAAACTGTAAAATAACTAAATAATTTAATTCATTTTAATTATTTATTGAATACTATATATTTTATATTTTTAATTAATTAGAATTTTAAAAATATTATGGAATTGTTTTAAAAATGAATTTTGCATCTAAATGCTTAAAAGTTGTACATGCTACAAAAATATATTATACATGCATATATAGCTTTATTCCCAAGCGACTAATTTTCCAAAATAAAAACGTTGTATTTTTATCTGTAAAAATGTATAATTATACCATATCATTCTAACATTTACAACAAATTCTCGTTAGAAACAAAAATATGTTACCTTCACTTCGGGAATAAACGAAAGAGGGTTTGTTAAAATCCAAAACAATGAACAATAATTTCTTCTATTTTATCCGAAAGATACAAACACCGGAGTCTTTTGTTTTCCGCACAGAAAAAGAAACGACAATAAAAATAACCTAAAAACAAGGTAGAATAGACGAGGATACGAAAGAATACGTAACTTTTATCATGAGGTGTTTGGAGTAGACAGAAAATTTTCCTTTTCAACTTTGGATGAGAAAATCAATCGGTAGACGAACTTGTGCGTAAAACAAACAAAAAGAAAAATAAAATTTCAATTGCTTGTGCAATGATTGGATTTTCTAGGGTGTATTAAATCTTATTGATTAAATCAACTTTAAAATTTGTGCTTGTTTGAGACATGCCACCAAGGGTAGCTGCTAGATTAACAAGATTATACTACACGAATGTTTTCATAATTCAATAATAGAGTTTCAAATTCGAAAAGATAATCTCATTTTGAATCAACTCAAAACGAAGATTATTTTGTACGTAGCATAAACTGATAAAAATGAATGAGATTTTTATAAATATGCAATAAAATAATTAACGCATTTTATTTTATCCGTTTTATAACTAAATCTGAATTGAAAATATACAATAGAAAATAAACAAAGGATATATTTCAAAAGCAGAGTTTTCTATTGTATATCAAGCTTTGTTCATAAAAACAATTCAGTTACACATCCGTATACAACGGCATTATTTCATTAATTAGATATTAAATATCTTGTCTTTTATAATTAGTTTATACAAATATTTATAAATTAAATAAATATATGATTTTAATTATACAAACATATTTTTTGTTCTAACCAAAAATACATTATTATACGTTATTTTGTGTTTAACTGTAGAAGGGAAATTTTTGTTTTTAATTCTATAAATCTAAAAATGAATATGATTACTTGTAATCTAGTTTTTTAACATACAATTCAAGTATAAAAAATTTTAAAGTTATAAAATAGTAACTCTAACATTAGAAAATATTTTCTTACATCTATTTACTAAAATAATCAATATCATACATTTTAAAATACATATACAAACATTAGTGTTAATTAACTTAAATATTCTAATAATAAGTAAATAATTTATTAGAATAATTATACTTTCTTGCAATATCTATCGAATGTAAGAAAAGTCTAAGCAACATTGTATTTTAAGAGTTTTAGCAATAAAACATGTACTTTCTGCAAATTACAGCGTAAACTTTCTCAGGATAATACAATTTTACCAAATTTATCGAACAGAAAAATCTAAATAAACGTGAATTTTAGGCGTTTTAGCAGTGAATTATGCAATATTATGTAATACTCATTTAATTATTATTATATTGAAAGCAATGCTCGAATATAAGTGCTGATGGCTTTTACATTATTTCTAATTTTATTTATTTAAAGCAGAAATCTGTTAAAATATGTAATTATTTTAATAAGCTCTAATTGTATTCTAGTATTTAAAATCTGTATTTTTGTTTTCAAAATAGAATTATACATATAAGGATATAAGTTTTATCATTTTGGGAAATTTATACATTTTAGATAAAATAAATGGCAAAGCTGAATTATTTATAGAATATTAAAAAAAAAAAAAAACCAAAAGTTAAAATTTTTAATAGTTTTTTTAAATTTCTTAAGATAAATAAAAGTTAAAATATGAAATTATAAAGTAGAATTATCTATAACATATTTAGAAAAGTCAGCATTAAATTTTTATTTTAATTTGTTTAATATTTAAAAGCGTACAATAACAAAAATATTAAATATAATTTTGTTGCTTAATAAAATAATATAAGAAATAGAAAAATTGAATTATCTATAAAATAATTAGGAAAGCTAGCAGATAAAGTTAAAAAAAATCCTTAAAGCTCCTAAGATATACATTAGATCAATAATAACAAAATATGAATAATTATTTTATTGGCTAATAAAACCAATATCTATCTATTTATTAAGTCAAGTTTTAGTTGTTACAATGAACCCTGAGCAAATATGAATTTGTAAGCTCCATAACTTTAATATTTTTTTTTTCTTTGATGAAGTATTAATTAGTGTTGCTATTTTACCTGACCAATAGTGTGAAACAGATTTCATTGTTACCCGCGAAAATTTCTTTATTTGCGCTATATTGATTTAAAGACTTTGGGGCTCTTCTTTGAACGGTATCATAGGGTATACAAAGAAATATGCCCTGGCTCTGGTGTAACATTTATAATTTGTTAATGACCATTTATATTGAAGTCATAATGTAAAGAATAAAGAATAAAGAATAGAATTTGTATTTGTCACTTAGTGAAATAAATAAATTGGATAGCTTTGTTTATAAATGAATGAATTGAAAAAGTAAAAATGTAAAATTCTGATTGATCTCTTTCATGATGTGCACAAAACGTTACTAACGAAATCTTCATCGCGTAACGCACACACCAAAATAAATACTCGACAGTTTAAACAGGCAGACTGACGAGTAAACATTTGCATTTCAATATATAATTCCATTAAAAAAAGTCTACAGTGCCACAGACACAGACGTAAGCGTATAATGTGTCGCTATATAAAAAATAAAAAAACCTGAATGTCCACCCTTCACAGTTGATTTAACAAGAGGGGCGACTATCAAGCTGTGAAAACCAAAGCACAAACTAAAACTGGGGAGTCTTTTGCCGCAAAGGGTACATAACATACATATATGTTCAAACAGAGACGAATTTATTAAAATTCAATTATTTTCGACGTGTTTTATATTTTATTTTATCTTTTGTATTTGTATTTCACCTAGATTGAAGTATTATTTCAATTTTTAATCATATTTTATTTAATTTTTTTCTGTTTCACTGTAACGTTGCAAATTGTATTCTATTGTCAATCTGACGGTGTTATTCCAAAATGTATTAAATTTCTACAGTTTTTTCTTAATTAAAATCGAACATATTTCATTTCATAATTCAAAATTGTACAATACATTTTTTACTATAAATTAATTAAACAAATCAAATCAATACTTGATTTAAATTTCAATTTAAAGACTACATGTTTTCATGATTCGTGGAGCTGTAGAAATTTAAAGCATCCTAAATATAGAACAGTATAAAGATAAAATATTACTTATTGTTATTTGTTTTATAACTGTTTCGATTCAGATTTTTGAACCATAATAATAAATTAATGGAAATTTGACCTAGTTTTTTTTATTATTTTAAATATTTAAATAAGTAACATTGCGCTGTATTAAAACTTGCGTATTTCAAATAAATAAATGATCACTTTAAAATTTGCACCTTTCTGTACCCGGTCTTTAAAAACGGCTCTACCGATTTTCAGGAAAGACACGTATTAGAGGCTTTTGTATCAAAAAATTTCGGTCATCCTGATATTTAATTAATAAAACAAAATAAAATATGTTCTTTACTCATTTTATTAAATTAAACAAAACGTGCATTTCGTTTACAAACTACTACATCAGTTGTAACAAATATACTTTTAAATATACATATACTAACTCTAAGGATTTCAAAAAGGGGGACAATTTAAAATGTAGGGAAAATATTATAGTCTAAAGTCCCTTTCTAATAATTGTTCCTTATAAATTAAAAAAATTATAATATACAATTTTAAAAATAAATATTTATTTAAAATTAAAATTTTAAATACCGTCCTGAACTTGTTGACACATATAGGGTACGCCACAACCCCCTTTAAAATTAATATAGTGTCGATTGGTGTCTTAGGGATAAAGGCTGTCTAAATATTAAACCCCAATTCTTTATAAATAAATATTGCTGTTTAATCATATCGCCATCTGTACACATCTTAGCAATTTAAATAATGGCTGCACTTTGTAGTTTAAATTAAACTTGTCATTAAATATGTAAAAAATTGCATTCACATTTTTCTTTCCTCAGATAAAACCATATTTGAGATAAAATGTCTTGTTTAATACCTCAAAGTAATAATATTTCAATAAATATTGACTATAAAGAGTTTATGTATCAATGAAATATTTATTAAATAGTTTTAAAAATCATCATTCAATAGTAAAATAAAAATCGTACATATAGTTTTATGACGCATGTGTTTGATTGCGCACCGGTATTTGCTAGAATATTTCTGGTAACGCTGTACATATATCTATTGTATAAGTTAGTATATTGTGAATTTTTGAAGTGTAATGTTAGTGTTTATTATCCAGGTGAAAACTGAAATAGCTGATTTCTATATTTGGATTTTATTTCATCAAATTATTAAAGTTAGTTTAAATATTTAAATATATTATAATGAAACAAAAACATATGTTTTATATAATATGGAAATAAATGTACATATACAATACGTTGAGCGTGCTTTGTAAGATGAAGGTAAATTTAATTTGGTAATTTATCAGCAAATATATCTAAATAACTTTATTATTTCGATGAAAAGGTGGGCAGTTAATGATCATAGTTCCGGTTTATAATGGTGTTATTCTACTGAGATCGTACCCTTTATAATTTTGTTATTTTTGACTGGAGTAAAGTAGGTAACATGATTTTAAAATTAGATATTAGCCTCTATAATTATTAAAACGTAGGTTAGTATGTTTTGTTTTGATATTTTTAGTTTATTTTATAGCCAATTATAATGTTGATAGAATTTTTTTTATAATTTGTGTTGAATTTGAAATGAAATTATTTGAAATTAACTATTTGTAAATAAGGAATCAGATTTAGGATAATTTAAATATCTAAGCATTAAATCCCATTGCCTTTAACTTGAATTATGATTTTGTTTATTATGGATATTTAAATAAAATCGTTTGAAAACGCTTAAACAAAAATATTTTCGGCGTTACTTTTATTTATTTTTCGAATTGAATAATATTTTGTATTATTGTGACGAAATTAGTAATTTCATTAATATTTCTCATTAAAATAAACAAGAAAACGGCACTGAAAAAGATGAATGAAAATAATTATACAATTTATTATAATATTGCATATTTAAATATTTATAAATTTTAGTAAAATTATTATTAAATTAACAAACTTGAAAATTGTTAATTCCTAGTAAATCTTTATAAAAAACAAATTTGGGTAACATGATAAATGAAAAAATTCAATGGTAAAATTTTCATTATGCCATAAATTTCTAAGCAGTTTACAGCAAAATAAAACAAATAAATTTTATTTGTGACCTTTTTTTAATTCATGTATTTATTAATTTATCTATTATTTTGTCGTAATATTTAATAATCAATTGAACAAGATATCGATGCAATGATTAATTTAAGTTTTCTTTATTCGTATTTAAATTATTTTAAAATAACAATTAAAAGAACACAAAGTGTTAAGAAGTTATTTGTTTTATTTTTCATGGCACTCTTTAAACTACTTAAAGATAGAAATTATATTTTATTTTTCCTGTATCTCGTGACAAGATCATCGTATATAGAAAGGGACTTAATAGATGCAAATTTTTGTTTTTAAATATTTCTAATATAATAATAATCTCCATTATTTTAATCTTCCTTACATTAAGACAACTATTAAAAAACACAAAGTGTCAATAAGTTATTTGATTTATTTTGCATGGCACTTGGTCAACTGCTTCAAGATGAAAATTTTAATTTACCTGTAACTCGTGACAAGATCATCATATATAATTAGAAAAGGACTCATTAGATGCAAATTTAATTCTAAACAACTTTTGTTTTTAAATATTTCTAATATAATAATTTCTGCCTAATTTTTGTTTCGAAGTAAGTCTTCATTATTTTAATCTTCTCTACATTAAAAAGAAACTACTCGAAAATGGAAATTTTAGTTTTCTTGTATCTTGTAACAGAACCATCGTATATTAACTTAAAAAAGGCATATTTGATAAACATTTTAATTCTTAACAACTTTTGTACATAAATATTTGTCCTTAAATGAATAGACAAATATTTATGGCGTACAATGAAAATTTTTCCATTGAGTTTCCTAAATAACAAAAAAGTAGACTTCCGGTATATATAATACAATATTTTGTATATTTATTTTATATTAATTAAATTAAAAATTCATACTTAGGCATAAGCATATATAATCTCAGCTTACAAAACAAAACGCAAAATTTCTATTTTTAAATGAAAAATTTTTCCGACAATGTGATTATAATCTAAATGTTATGACAAATGTAATATTTAAATAGTACTAGATTATATAAAAACATAGATATGAAATTTATTAAAAGTTATATAAAAAGAACAATGTTTTTTAGACGTGAAAATTCATGAATCTGTCCCAAATAAAAAAGATAATAGTGAATGCAATGTATATCACATATGGTGTGTTCACAATGTGCGCGGGCCGAATTAAGTTATTAATTTAAAAGTAAATTACTTTTCTAGCATAGATAAAAGTAATTAGATATGGTAGCGGGGACAGCTGTAGCGTTTCTCAAAATGAATATTTTTAATCTTGTTATTTAATTAGAGTTGTGCGGTGTGAGCGGAAAATTGTATTAACTTCGTGTTCAACTGCAATGTTGCTTGCGCCCAACAGCCAACAGCCAACAAGCAACATCCATTGCCCAGCATTACCCGGGTTTACTACGGATTCGTGGCGTACTTGTCTTTTTTGTTTGTAATTTAATTTTTAGCCCCGCTGCAATGGTTTATGGTTGCGGTTAGTTTGCATTTTTCTGAAATTGCAAGCTGTTTGTGCTTATGTAGATGCAAATAAGAACTAATATAATTTCGGAGACGATGCAATTTTAATCAAGTCATCATATTTTATGTTTTATTTTCTGGTTTCAATAGCAATGCTTTTTTCTTTTTTCTTTTTTTACTTTTAGACATTGTATTATTTTAATAACGTTAATAGTACCAACGAAGGTGACTTTTATTCCATTTAGATTTTATTTTTATTATATCTATAACCGGAATATAATTGTAAAATGTATATTTCACAGATTTTACGCTCATTAATCGTAGACTTTAGATAAAGTGTTAAAATTTCCACGTATTAATTGTATACTGTTGTTTATAACCACAAGTTCTAAGATAAAGCACAGTTGTTCATGACCATTAGCAATATAGAATAACGCCAGTTCAATTTTAAATAAATAAAAAATCAATTTTATCAATAAACTATGATACAATTACAATAAGTAACTTAATAGAACAAAATTGGATAGAATGAGATTTTGTGTAACAAATTTGCAGTTACTTTTTTTGCCAAACATTTATTATATTTTATGCCTTAAGTTTAATTGTCTTTTGAATCTTTATTTTTAATAATTATTTGTTTTTTAAGATAATTATTCTAAGAAGAATTACAGGAAAGCTTTAATAATTAAAATAATGGCCCAGTTACAATAGTAAAAACTTGAAAATTAAAAATTTGACATTTTTTTTATTTTTAGTTAAAATAACAGGATGACCGAGCTTCGTTCGGGATTATGGCTTAATTTTATTTTCAATACATAACTCTTATTTATGCAAAATAAACTCAAATAATACGTTTGGCTTCTCAATTTTGATAAATTACATATACAGACTTGTCACAGCTATTTTGGCTCCTTTGCATTAAATCTCTGATACATCCTAATTACGTAGCAGCATTATCTATCATTTTTTCTTTACATTTCAATTTATATTGTAGCATATCTGAAATAAACAAAATTATATTTAAAGAGTTCATTTGGATTGATTTTTTACTGTGTCATAGCAATGGTATATATTGCACTCATAGTTAATTTTTTCGGTATTTTTATTAAGTTGCGCATTTATTGCTATATCTTTCAAGCCTTCATCTAGTTTTCGAACACCTTATCAGAAAGTGCTTTGTTTAAAATGATATTTTGAAGCAAATCTTTTTCTTGCATTATATGTGTCAGTAATTCTTTGTTGCTTAACTATAAAGTAACTGAAAATATATCATTACAAAATGTACAAAAAAACCTAAAAATGAAGTTTCTCGGAAGTGAGAACCTAACAGATAAATTTCTAATCCGTGAATTTTAAATCATTAAAGCCATTTTCAAGAAAACAAATACATACTCATTTATAATATATATATATATNAGCTATTTACAAAAAGAAAAAAAACTTATTTATCAGTGCAATAAGATTTAAAATGCATAAAATTTTCTTTTCTTTATGGTTTAAATATCTTTGAGACATAAAAAAGTTTTTATCGAATTTGGAAACAAGCAATTAAGTATTTGTATTTGTCGCTTTAATTTGATTATTGCATTTGTATGAATAATCTCTTAAAAAGTCGTGTAATCAAAGTCAATGAAGCAGTATTATTTAAAACAATATAACACGAACAAAGCAATAAAAAAGCATTCGACTCTAAAATATTCCCCTTGCATAAATTTCCTTAATTAATCTCAAACGGCGATTGAATGGCCTGTCGTCACAATTTTCACTTGAAACCCCGTTCAGTTTTCACCACCTCAACGATACGTAAACTACCCTCCCTTGACTCTTTTCAGGCCCGAATGAGCCTTAAAATGACCAGAATTAACGGCTAAAAAACGAGATCGTTATGAACACGTACTTACCCGGCGACCCAGCATCTAGCAAGCGTTGGTATTTAGTAAAAATGGCGGACGGGCTGTAATTTCTTTCGTTTAACAACCACGCGGGAAATAATGGCTTTAATTAAAAGTTAAAGAATCTTAATTTGAACCCCGGTTTTTGTTTGTCCTCCTGTGGATAATAAACGGATTGTAAAGCAGAAAACAGTCAAGGGATATTTGTCGTTCAAAGTCGCCAATGTCATCCCGACTTTTAATCTTATACCATGTTCCGAATTAAGACTTTATTGGACGAAAGTAACGATTCTCCATCATCTTGTGAAATGTTTATTCTTTTAAAGCATCTATTATCTCAAATGAGACTTGCTGATACTATTTTATTATATCATATATTTTTACTATTAATATACATTTCATTGTTTGCGACTATTTGTTTTGTTAACTGTCAAAATACATTGTTAACAACTGAATAATATAACTAATATATAATTTATAATATTGATTCGTAATTGTTTCAATACATTACAGCAATGAAATGTAAATGATTATTTGTCTTTTGTAATAGATAGTTAATTATTCTAAACAATATTTCTATCACCCTTATTTATCATTAAATAAACATTATTTTACAAAACTTAATACCTGGTGTCTTCTTTTTTGTTTTATTTATTAAAATTCAATTGTTCAAATTCATTACGCCATAAATTTTTCCTTATGAATGGTTGGACAATTATTTAAATAAAAAAGTTTTTCAAAATTAAAATGTGCACCCGATGGGTCCGCTTTCTAATGATATAAAATCCTGTTACAGGATACAGATAAATTAAAATTTCTATTTTTTAAGCAGTTTACAGATTTCCATACAAAATAAAATAAATAATTACTTAACTCTTTGTACTCTTTTAATTGTTATTGTAATGCAAAGAAAATAAAATAATAAATACTTACTAACAAATAAAATGAATTCGGTATGAAAAAATAGGCAGACTTATATAAATATTAATTGTGAGTCAAGCTTAAAATTTATAATTAATTTTAATACTAATAAAAAAATCTCAAAATATTGTTTTCATCAATATTTTATTTTAAATTTTAAACAATTTTTATAGCTTTTATTTATAAATTTATTTAATGAATATGAAATTTGTGAAGAAAAGATATAAAAATTGTTTATTATTTAATTTAAAACATTTTACCTTCACGTAAATAAAAACAATAATAATAATTTAATAGTTTATTTAATTAAATTTTAAATGTTAAGACAAAATTACAGAGAAATTTATAAATACAAGAACTGAGACAATGTCACTTAAAGTTGTTTTCTTTTGCATGGCACCGTGTAATCTGCTCAAAGATGGAAATTTTATTTTTCTTGTATCTTGTGACAGGAACGTCGTATATTATTTAGAGTAGACTTTTATTTAAATACTTGGCTTAACATTAATAGGAAAAATGTTATGGCGTGATAAAAATTTTACCATTGCATTTCTTCTATAACAAAAAAAAAGTAATTATTATTATTGTTTTTTGAGCTACGTGATGATCACCTAGTGATTGAAATGTACATATAATATTTGAAAATAAAGTTGTGAAGAAAAGATACATTTAGAAATTTTATTTAAAAAAAAAGTAGTTTAAATATATAAGTCAAACTTAAACTCTTCTCACAGCATTACTTTCTTATATTTTCATTTTAAAGACCTTGAAACAGTTGAGTTCAGAATTTAAAGCGAACTGTCCATGTAACATTTATTGGGTAATAAAAGACAGCCTTCTTCAAATACTGAATCTAGTTGTACCACCAGCCGTTTCGAGGTAACTCGAAAGAATTTTAGAATTTTATATTCTTACTTTTGCTTTAATTTTACCAAAACTGCAGATAAAATATGAGTTTTAATGTATTAAATAAAGGTTTAAAAGTTCTGTATTACAAAATTTATAAAACAACTTAAAAGTATAATAAAATATTTTTATATTATCATCACGATATCATGGAATAGTAGGTGACGCCTAAAGCTGTAAATAAATATAAAATTAAGTTTTTATTACATTGACAATAATTATTATGATTAAAAATTTCCACATTCTACACTTTAATAGTTATGAAAACAAATAATCAGTTTAATACTTACTAAAATAAAATTTAAGTTCATATAAAAATAGTATTTTACAACCGTGGTTTAAGAGACCAACAGTGCAATACTTTTAAGTTCCTAATACATCTAAAAAGTTTATTTATCTAATTCTATTGTCCTTGCAAATTGTATATTATTCATTTACGGTATATATTCACTAAAACTAGAAATAAAACTTTGCATCAGGGAATAAAAATTTCAAACCGAGTAATAAAAAGCTACATAATGCATATCGTTTCCTTGTAAGTTTACGAGAGTCGTTTCTTCACTAACTTTAATGATTTTTCCGTAACATTTTAATATTTGAAAAGTGTTGAAAACTTCTAGGAATTAATATCAAATTAGTTTCATATTAAATGACGCTACAAACTTCATTATTATGCTTTTTTGTTACATAATAATTAAAAAATATTTTATTAAATTCTTTGTGAAACGCGTAATAAATAAACCACTAAATATCATGTAAATTGTGAGAAAAGTTGATTAAAATAAGTTGAAAAGTAGAAAGAGATCAATGATGGTACTAACAACCGTCGAATGGATATAAGAACTAGCAAACGATTCTCGTTTGCGAATACGAAATGAATTTTGCTCTCTGCTGCATCTGGAATTGATATCGTTCGTTGGGTTACTTGGAGACTGGTTTGAACTAGAACATTTAATGTTACGTTCAATTTGCTACATATTCTGCTGATGTAAAAATTCGTTTTACAAATATTTTCACGATAGTTGTATGTTTCACAGTCATATGTTTTATTAAATTTTATTTAGACTTTTATTTTATTAATATATATATATATATAAACAANAAAACATACAAAAATATTTTAAATTAAGAAAAAAGCAAAATCATAATTTTTAAAAAGAAATAAAAATTATATTTGTTTAAGGACATGAGTAAGAAAAATTCATATTTTCTCTTAGGATTATAAATATTTTATGAAAAATCTAGATTTTGAAATAATGGTACTTTGACTTTCTCCATAATTATTTGTAGATATTTAACATTTGTATTTATTTTTGTTTTCACATTTTGACTTTTAAAACATACAAAAATATTTAAAATTAAGATAAAAAGCAAAACTATAATTTTAAGGATGAATTGAAAATAATATTTGTGAAAGATTCTAATTAAGAAAATTTTAAATTCCGTCTTAAGATTGCAAATAATACTTTTCTATAATTATTTGTAGATATTATAGATTTGTGCTTATTTTTGTTTTTACATTTTAAATTTTATTGAATTTTAGAATATTAAAAAAAAATAATGAAATTGAAATTTACATCTAATATTTAGCAAAATAAAGTTGTGAAGCAAAGATACAAAATAGAAATATTATTTTATAACATTTACCTTCACGCAGCTCAAAAAATAATAATTATTAAATATAAAGTTTATTTCAATGCATTACAATAATTTATTAACAAAAGTAGAAATATTGCAATTCACTTGGGAATGTTAACAACGAATAATCATATAAACTAAAATTAGATTTTGTCTTATTATTATTTTTTATTAATGTTTTCTTATATTTATTATATTTTTTAACCTGAAATGTAAATAATAATTTTTCCATAAATTAACATCTAACTGACATAATCTTTCAACTCATGTATTAAAACATTTTCTTTATAATTAAATGCTGATGTTCATTTATTTGGTTCATTATAAAAAAAAATATTTTTTTAAATATATATTAAAAAATAATATAATCCTAAATAATTTTATAAATAAAAATACTTTCAATTGAAGCTTCTTGTACTGCAGATGAATAAGAAGAAAAAACACCAATTAATTTGAAGAGTTGTTTTCAAATGCTATCGATATTTCATTATTGTTTGTCGCCAATTTCATTGTTTACGAGTCTATTATACGTTTAATTGCGTCATTAAAACTCTTTATTTAATGTCTTGAAACGAAGACGAGTGTTTTTTAAGCTGCTGATTTAAAATGAGTCTGACGTTTATTGAAACTTTTCCTCTGAGAAGTTTAAAAATAAACCCCCCTGACGACGACGACGACGACATACGTGCCAACATGAAAAAGTTAAATGCTCGAAGAAATTATTACTTCGTAACTGAGAGACGTGTATAAATGTTGTTCCATATATTTTTTATGAAGGGTAAAAATAAATTCGTCAAACATTGTCCGAACTTTGACAGGATCGCAAATGA
Source organism: Pogonus chalceus (assembly GCA_002278615.1). NCBI lineage: Eukaryota > Metazoa > Arthropoda > Insecta > Coleoptera > Carabidae > Pogonus > Pogonus chalceus. The sequence goes on from CM008235.1 coordinate 4,716,186, forward strand.
ATAAACAAAGTTTTATCAAAACATGTGGATACAGATATGAATCAAAAATTAATTTTCGGATGTATGTTGGTTGAACACAAAAATATGGGTTTGTGACACCCAGAAATGGGTTAGAGGAGGGGACAAAATGTTATGCTCTATGGAACGTATTATGGTACACTACCAGCACTTGGAAATGCGACATTATTGTCACCCTAATAGAGCACCTGATAAATTAGAATATATGAATAAATTAACAATGATACTTTAAGTTTTCTGTTCTCACATTTCCTGAATTTATATATCCACATGACTCAATTATGATAATTGCCTTTATCTTTTATCTCACTTAATATACTCTTAGATTAATACTTTTTACCCCCATGGAATATATTTTTATTTGTAATTCCAATTTTGTTGACAATTATTTTACATGAACATTACAAATCATGGCATATAGTGTACAAAATTGTTTTATTAAATTAATTAAAAATATATGAATCTGTAAAAAGCAATTTAAATAACAAATGTTAAAGTTTTTAAAGTATTTATAAAAATTATAATTATACTATCTATATTTTAATTTGTCTTTATTGTTTCAAAAAAATTGTGCAATAGTCTAGTTAAATATCTAAATAAAAATAAAATCGGAAAAATTAAAAACAAGTACAAATTATATTAAATTTAGAATATCTTAATGTAACAATTTAAAAAACTGTATTTATATTAATTATTTATTTTATAATTTTTATGGTCTAACTTACATTGTAATTAATTAGATATGTTGGATGAGTTTCGCGTTGCTTGGTTAAGTCCTTGCAGTGACACGAAACAATTACAAACGAAAAAACTGGTTCAATTAACCAAAACGACAACAATGGATCAGATTAACCACTTTGTTTAAACACATTTATTTACAATTCATATATACATCACCAAATTAACTTATTTACAATTTATTATGTACACATTGAAGTAAACGAAACATCAATCGATAAATATTTTATCTACAACTATAATTATAATTCGTTATCTACTTCTGCAACAAATTATATCGATCAGATTGTAACAATAACAATAACTCTAGCAACAGTTCTCTAACAATAATTCGACAACGATAATTCTTTAACGATAATTCTTACAAAATGATTCTTACGATAACGACAACGATAATAATCTTACAATAACGACAATAACGACAAATATAATAATCTTACAATAACGACAATAACGACAAATTCGACAATTACGACAATTCTGAATAACGACAAT
>CM008235.1:4733677-4747293 GCA_002278615.1 Pogonus chalceus
CTGAAGACGAAGTGGCGCATAAAAGTGATTTTATAATTTTCAATATTATATCATTATTTGGTCCTAATTCATCTCATACAATTAAACTCTTATATATTTTTGATTAATAACTATGGAATATTCATAATATTTAAAAATTTTAATCAAAATACTGTTTTTACGCACTTTATATTTTTTAATTATATCTTTTTTACATAGATTTTGACAAATTTTACTTCTTAGATGCGTAAATAACTATCATAAATAAACTATAAACATGTAGTAATTATATATAATATAGACTTTTGTACATAAATGAATTTTTAAGTTATTTGTTTCTACAATCTTCTATTTGTGTCTTATCTTAACAAACAACTGATGGATCCCTTAGGCCTAGGTAACATCAAAGTGATCAAAGCAAACATATTCGTTTAAGCTCACATGTACATATGTAGATCTTCACGTAATATCTTGTTTACTTACAAATTTCAACGAGAAAGATTTGTAGCCAAATGTACTATTGTATTTCAGAGGATATAATCCTGGCATTAGTCAGTCAGTCTGGCGATTTTTAAAATAACAAACAGAATTTTTTAGACAAGAAAAGTAATATTTAATTATTTATTATATTTTTATTGGTGATATTATAAATGTTTTACAAATTTAGTAAATAAACAAGAAAGAAAATAGGATAAAATTAAAAAAACGCCAATGTCACTGTAAATGAATATAATTTTCAATTTATTACCATCCATAAATTCTTAACAATATTTGAATATTTTATTAATTACGAAGAAAATAAAAGGGAAATAATTAATTTATCAACCGCTCATTCACAGCTGGGTTGCGACTGCTAATTATTCTCTTCGCGTTTTATATTCAAGCCAGGTGCACACAATAATAATTTAATGCATTTGTAATTTATAACGTGGTTTATCAAATTTGAATACAATGCTCTCTCACAAAATACTGCAACAAATGCACATAGCCAAATAAATGCATTATAATGAACGTAAAGTTAATTAAGAAATTATGCATAATCATATCTATTTATTTATGAATTTGCTCTTTTCAAAATTTATAAATAATCATCTAATTGCATTTACTAAATACTGAAATAATTTCGTATTGCAAGTTTTGCGAATAATTGTTTAGGATAGTAAGTATAATCTGCAATAAATTTGGAATGAGGCTTAACTCAGAATTAACATGTTGTGACTATATTTTCTCTAATACTATAAATTAAGTAGAATTTAAGAAAACATAACCAAAGAAAAACTCTGAATAAAGTTTGACAGATATGTATTTTAATAATAAAAAATAGTTACTAGATGCTTTCAATTTAGAGATACGCCATATAAGGTAATATTAATTTCATATTACCTTATTAAACACAGAATGTAACCATTTTATGATTGAAAATTATATAAAAATGGTATAAATTCACCAAATAGTATTAGAAAAATTACTTTACATTATTATTTTGATATTAAATTTTAAAAATATGTAGAAGAATATTTAGAGACAATAAATTAAAATAGCTCAAATGTTTTCAAATCTAAAAATATAATCTTTTCTTAAAAAATTTAAAATCTGTATTCTTACTTCTGAGATTCGCCACTTGCTTCATAATTGTAATGTTTCTAATAAGAAATATCAAATATTTTGTTTTCGTAAGAATAATAAGTTTAGTTTATAGCTATATTTAATGATTGAATTGTTCTAGGTTAGTTTTAAAATCAATAAATAATATATTTAAATAGATTAAAATATGAACCTCTTAACTTTTAATTAATTTCCTCGTGAGAAATTAACTTTATTTTAAAATAACATAAATAATAAAATTTATTGAATGTCAAATAATAATCAAATCAAATAATATAATTGTTTACTGACCCACTTAATTCAAACTTACTGTTTTATTTCCAGTTATATTACTTTATTTAATGTTCTAATAACTATGTTAACTATGAAATTATTAAACTGTTAGTTTAAGTTATCTGTTAATTAATATCTTAAAACTAATATTAGTCGATTAAAAAAAATTAAAATTGACTCAAGGAACGAATGAACCAAATTAAAAAATATTATAAATCAATTTGTAATATGAAACGATGCAGTAAAAAGTAAGATAAGGCTAAACTTTTTATTAAAGTGATCAATATTTGTAAAAGAATTTGATGTTATTATGGAAGCAATTTAGATAGTAATCGTCATCAATTTATCACGGTTATTTATTTAATATAACGATTTAAACCGTGTACAAACAGAAACGAAAGCAGAGAGAAATTGGTACGATGACATCAGATATGCCTTGAATAATGGTACAATTAATAACAAAAACTGTGCCGAGTACATAATTCTAAAAATCTCATTTCTATATATTTTTAGTTATATCAACTAACAAACCACTTCAAAATAGTAAAAATCGTTGTAGCAATGTAACAAAACAATTGAATATTAAAACAAAATTTGATTGTTATAAATTTATTTATTTTAAAATTCATTTATATTCACATTTATGACAATAATTTGATTTCATTTGTGATGTTCTCATATTGTTTCAAATTTTGTGTTATTACAATATTTCGATTAACAACTCGTCATGCATATTTGAAATGATTATCAGTGGGTCACAGTATATTCCAATTAAATTTGTGTATCACGAGATTATTAAAAAACAAATTTGAAAAACGTTTCCGAAATTTAAATCAATTCGTTTTTATAAATGAATAAACACGTTCGGTGTGTTTTTTACTGTTGTTGTAAAAAAATTTATTTCATAAATATTGGTAAATATTTCAACAATTTTTAAACTAAAAATAGAATCATAAATTATTGTACACTTTTATAGATATGTTCTTTTTATTTTTTAGCAGTATTTAATATTAATTAAAAACAACTTCAAAATAAAACTCGTACAACTTAAGTAATTTCCTCAAGATTGCTAGTTTAATACTTGTTGTTTTGTATTTAAAATAAAATTTAATATATTGTTGAAGCTATAAGTAGGCATTAACTAATCAATCAATTAAAAAATTTATTAGCAGAGAGAATCAACATTTTTTGATGAGCAAAATTTGAAAATGTAAATAATATTCAGAAATAGGCAAAATTATAAATAGAAGCCTTTATTTATAGTGCAATACATATATAATAAAAAAGTATATAGAATGTAATGAAACGGCAAAAAACGCATAAGCTCCGAAAAAATCTTTCCAAGCTGAAAGCTGGTTTGTCCGAAAAATAAAAGATTACATGTAACTAGAAATAAACCTTATATTTAGTCAAGTTAATAAAACTAAAAGGTTTAAGTTCCCTAAAACACTAATTAATAAGGATTTAAATTATTGTACAAACTTGAGTTGTTTTTAAATTTTATTTAATAAGATATTTAAAACAATAAATCAGCAATAATTTATCATAAGATCATAGAATTACTTCTTTGTATATATTTTTTGAATTTTAAATCTAAAGAATTGACAGTTCAAATAAATTCTTGACGTTTGAGTTAAAGGAAAATAAGTTATGAATAATTATAAATTATTTAATAAAATTGAATTTTGGTAAAAGGTTCAGTCCCTTTTCTATTTAAAATGACTATTTCCAATTAATTTACAATTTCCTCTGTTAGTGAAAAGGACAAGGAAGGATTGCTTGCAAAATGTCAGAACTCATTTGGCCAGAGAATTTATTACTTATAAAACTGTCAAAAGCAAGCGGATTTGTAGAAGCCGGTCAGTGGAAATCGTTTACGGGATTATACAGACACAACGCGCTTTTACTCATCACAACGGCTGTGACAGATATTGGCAGCAAAAAAGATTACGCACGGAAAAAGTCAACAACATCCATGATGTGATTGTACGACTATAGAATTTTTTTTTGCTTGCTTTCACATTTTTATTATTAATTTTTAAGATATATACGAGTTATATTGAAAACAATCTATCTGATAGGAATTTAAATTAAATACATTTTATATACTAGTTCCGAACTTTTTTCTAATCTTACAATTTCAATATCTTTTTTCTACAGTCGCTATACAAAGTAGGTGTTTTGTGCCCTCTTTTGTATGCGCAAAATGGTACTTTGCCGCTCTAGAGCGACAAAGTAGAAAAAACGCTCGCTGTCCAAATTTTTATAAAATGTTACTTGTTTACAATCTTAATGGAAATGTTTAGTCAAAAATTAATACCACTGTCGTTACCTACACATTTATTACCTTCACAAGTCAATCTGACATATAATTGCTCTGTTAGTATATTACATAACCAAACAAAATATGCCCTGCTAAGGAGTATAGAAATAAAATAGGGCATTCGTTTACAAAAACGAAATTAAAAATACNTCACAGTAACACCTAAAACAAATTTCAAATATCTCTTAAAGTTTGTGGCGACTGTAGAAAAAATCTTGTGGGTGTTTCGAGCGCAAATGGATATTGTCGATTTCGAGAGAATACCGCGCTCCTAAGTCGCGCGGCAACAATCTCTCAATCGACAATGTCCCACTTTGCGCTCTTAATACACAAATAACTATTTCAAACTAATTATTATTTTTTTGTAAATATGATCTATAAATAAGGCTTTAAATATCAAATTTTATAATACAGTTTTACTTAAAAATAATATATTTAATAATAAAAATAGTTATTACTCATTAAAACCGATTAGCGAATTTTTATAATTCTCTGATGGTTGTATTTACAATAAAATTTTCTCCGTGTAATATTTATTTTGGAAAAACTTAAACTACAATTAACCAAAAAGTTTTAATATTTATATGTCAAATTGAAATTTTGATATGATTTTTATATTTTTACAAAAGAAATGCCTACAAATATAAAAAAATCACTATCAATTTGAAGGATTTATTTGACACAAATGAAATTTTAAAAGTCCCGGAACTGCATATCAGTACGTATGAAATCTGACATAAAAATGTGACATTTTTCTTTTTTTTTTATTGAAAAGTAGCTGAAAAAATGTAGTTTAAAAATTAGATTACGTACAATACTTCACTTTATGCGGTTACCAACGAATGGAAACATTTTTTTGTCGTTTTCTGCAAATTTAATTTGCAGTTTTTATTTTGCGTCCTGCCATATTTACGTAGATGTGATGAAATATTCATAAATGCAAGCTAGCGCGAAATAAAAGAATACGGTTTAAATAATTTTGAAGCTTTTAAATTATTTGTAAATGGCAGTATATGAGAATTTCGTAATACTGCCTCGTATTTTTGCACGTTGTAATAATAAAATAAAAATATACATGTTTTACTGGACTGAAATAAAACAATTCCAGCTTTATATGATGAACTGTTTATTTTAAACTTAATTAAGATTTTGTTAATCTTCTACAGACATGAATTTCATGATATAAATTAATATAATATTTTATTTCATATTCTGTTCACAAAAATATAATAAAAACTTAAATAACTATGTTTTTAATTTAATGATAATTAAATGTAAATTGATTAACGATAAAATATTTGGACATAATCTGTATTCCGAATTAAAATTAAAAGTAAAAAAAAATCACTCGTTTTGAGAATGCAATTTAAAGTAACATCTTAATTATTATTTCAAAAGTAAGATTATATACTTAATTTTTGCGATTTTCTCGAAAAAATGAAACAGATATTAAAATGTACTCTTTTGTTTTGGATTGGCCGTAAAATTCCTTATCATTTAATGTCTAATATAAATAAACTTAAAATCAGGTGATTCTTTAAAAAAGCAGGATTGTACACTTTTTGAATTTTGCGATTTTCTCAAAAACTAAGATAGATTTTAAAATGCGTTTGACGGGAGTATATTCGCAGTAAAATTCTTTGACATTTCGTGCATGATACAGACAAACTTAAAATTAATCGATTTTTAATAAAAAGTGATGATATATTCTTAGGATTTTTGCTGATTTTGGGTAATTTCAAATTTTACGGATTTTCATACTTTAAATCGGTCGATTTTGTGGAAAAAAGTAAGACTTTACACTTATATTTTTTTCATTTTATGTAAAATACAGGCAAATTTAAAATTGATCGATTTTTTGGAAAAAAAAAANTTTGCAGATTTTGAGCATTTTCATATTATTGCGATTTTCTCGAAAACTAAGATAGAAATCAAAATGCGCTTTTTGGCATTGCATTTTTCGTAAAATTGCTTATTATATTATTTATAATTCAGATAAACTTAAAATCAGTCGATTTCTGGGTAAAAGAAAGTAAGAGTATATACTTACGATTTTTTGCTGATTTTGGGTAATTTTAAATTTTACGGATTTTCATATTTAAAATCGGTCAATTTTGCGGAAAAAAGTAAGACTTTACACTTATAATTTTTTTATTTTATGTAAAATACAGGCTAACTTAAAATTGATCGATTTTTTGGAAAAAAAAAACACTTAAGATTTTTGCAGATTTTGAACATTTTTGGATTATTGCAATTTTCTCGAAAACTAAGATAGAAATCTAAATGCGCTTTTTGGCATTGCATTGTTCGTAAAATTGCTTATCATATTATTTATAATTCAGACAAACTTAAAGTCAGTCGATTTCTGGGTAAAAGAAAGTAAGAATATATACTTAAGATTTTTTGCTGATTTTGGGTAATTTTAAATTTTACGGATTTTCATATTTAAAATCGGTCAATTTTGCGGAAAAAAGTAAGACTTTACACTTATAATTTTTTTATTTTATGTAAAATACAGGCTAACTTAAAATTGATCGATTTTTTGGAAAAAAAAAACACTTAAGATTTTTGCAGATTTTGAACATTTTTGGATTATTGCAATTTTCTCGAAAACTAAGATAGAAATCTAAATGCGCTTTTTGGCATTGCATTGTTCGTAAAATTGCTTATCATATTATTTATAATTCAGACAAACTTAAAATCAGTCGATTTCTGGGTAAAAGAAAGTAAGAATATATACTTAAGATTTTTGCTGATTTTGGACATTCTCAATTCTTTGCGATTGTTTCGAAAATTAAGATATTAAAATTCACTCTTGCATTCCTAACAATTAAAAAAAAAAATGCAAGTAAACTCAAGATCGGTTGATTTTTGGGATATTTTATATAAAATTAAGACTATATAGTTTTTGTTTTGATTGCTTTATCTATTACATTTATTGATTTAAAAAGTAAAATATCAGACCCTTTAATGGTATAATAACTGCAAATATTTTCTTTAAATCAGTGCAATGTCAATATAACAGATAATATGATAATCAAATATTATTAGAGTTAATTATAAAATCCGGTTTTCCATTTCATAATATAATGCAGTTTGTGCATCGATTGATGAGCTTAAATTTTCATATTCATTTGAAGCATAAATTTGACACAATCATTAATTACCACTCTCAATCAACAATACGATATGCATATCCAATAATTGCATGTTAATAACTCATATCTGATGCTTCATTTAGCATAAAACTAAATACATTTATATTTACCGAACGCCATTCGTATTATATTAAATTAATGTTATTTTGATTGGAATTTATGACTGTGTTCAAAATGATTTTGTTTTTAACCTCGAAAAATGTAAACAAAATACATATTTTAATTAAACTTGGCAAATAAATATTTATTTATATTTATATACATACATATATAGAGGGAATGTTAAATATTCGTTGAATATTTGATAGTACTTCTGTACACTTTTGCAGATTAACATTTGGAAGTCATAACCATAACCGGACCTCATAAGTATGCATATTGCTACATCAGTATTTATTATATATATATATCGCAGAGTCATACGCATATGGCAATAATATGCATAGCAGGTCAGCTACGAGGCCAGGACCATGCCTTCTATATAATGCTGATAAAAATGATAAAATGCTATATTTCTAAAGTATTTATTTCAATGCTTCTGATGTTTGTTCTAAGATTACTTTCAATGTATTTGTATTATAGTACGATAGTACGATAAATATGGTATTACCTTTATCTATGCAACAATTTATTTATAAATTAAGAGTAAAAATTTCAGTTAAAAATAATAAATTAAAAATTTGTTCAATGGAAACATAATACATGTTTTTTTTTTATTTACCATTGCTAAAATAAACTGTGCTTTTTTAACCATTGTCAATAACCAATTTGTGTTTACTTTATCTGAATGGTTTAGTTATTGTATGAATTTACTAGTGGCTGTATATTTTATCTGAAATATATATTTTTGATTAATTTGAAAACAATAACTTTTAACAAAATAATTAAATATTTTAAGTGTCAAAAAGTGAATAGAAATTAAGCTTAGCTCATTTTTTTTCAAATCTTACAAGGTGTTCCAAAAGAATCGGGGTATTTCCGAAGTTTGGAAACCTCTCGAACATTTAGTTTTAATTCTTGCACAAGCTGAATTTTGTAAGGTTTAAGATGCAAATCCTTCCTTATGATTCTTTGTAAAGACGATTTTCGAACGTTTCATTCATGACCCTTTGGGACACCCGTATTTTATTAAAACTATATTATCAGTAATTCATTTTGAATTTATTTGAAATACATTAAAAGATTTATTCAATTATTTAAAATGTGTGCCAAAACATAATTTTGTTGTTAATTGTTTAAGTAGGGATCCATAATACACAAAATATAACTACATATTTGAATGAATTCAGATGTAAAATAATGAAAAAAAATTTCACATCGCTTTATAAAAATATATTAAAATTTATTGATAAATAGCTTATTTTTTGCATAAATTTTCATTATATAAGAATCTCTATTTTCTTAAGTAGTCTAATTTACCGTTTTTAAGTTAATTTAAAAAAAAATATCTTTGATAAAATAATAAATAAGTTTTATATTTAAATTATTGCACCGCTGCTTAGCAGTCGTAATGTTTTACAAGATCAAAATATGAAAAAGAACAATATATTTTAGCTTTTTTGTAGATTAATTAAATAAATTAAATTAAAAAAAGCACTTTTTATTTAATTTTATTCTTATATGTTATTATATTAAAAATAATATTTTTTTACTCCACTTTGTATATTTTATAATTGAGAAAACAATCAAGTTATATTAATAAATTTTGCTCTGAAATTCAGTTTTTTATTTATAATAATTTATATTGTAAATATGACATAACAAAATAGAGGTTATGTTCATAATTTTTTCGTAACGCCACTGCACTTTAACAATATTTTATTTAATATGCTGCGATACGCTTAAAACGACTCTTATTGGTTTTATCTTCTGGAACAGCGTACGTGCTGAGAAAAGTTATTTTATACGAATTATAAACAAGTGTAATTTTTGTCCCTTCTCGTTGGATACAATTTTGACTAAATAAACTGATAAGTTTTTATGTAATATGCAATTCGTAATATTTATGACAGTTTTTCTGCGATAGTGAAAGTCACCATTTGTTTTACAAACATAAATCTTTTTAATGGCCATTTTACAGTTAATTTATTTTTTTCGTTCTGAATTACCTTATTTTATATGCGTATTATTACGTTTTTATTTTTCTTTTATTATTTTACTTGAAAACTTTGTATTATAATAAATGAACAGCTGTTTTAAATTTACTTTTATTTATAAATTAATTCATTAGAAATTTTATTTAAAACAATTTACACAAATAAAAGCGTTACAGTCAATAAAAACAATACTAAGTTTCATTTATTACAAGAATTATTAAGACATATCCTTTAATCTGTATTTTGAAAAGTTGCCAAATATTTTCACATAAAATAAATTAGAATATAACAAATAAATATATTTATTTATAGTATTTCTAATATAGCTAAATTAGCACAGTTCATTTTACTAGAAATAATATAACTTTAACAAGAAATAAAACCCCCAAAAATTAAAAATATAACATTTGTAACGAAAGTCTAAAATACTATTATTTGAACAGGTTTCATATACATACATATATGTTGCAGTGAAATATTTTTAACACAAGTTGTAACTTGTACAGATGTAAAATTCATACATAAATAAAATTGCAATACTGTTGTCATGCTTTAATAAAAAAAGAACTACAAAACTGTATTTAAAAATTCTTTTTTTAATAACAAACAATTTTTAATTTACAATAGTGAAATTTTTGTTTGAGTATTTATAAAACGGCATTTACTGTTAATGATTTATTGGTTAAGAACGATTTGAGAATTAAAAAAAATATGTATATAGCTCCCAGTAAATAAATTTATTGTTTTGACAACTCGTAAATGAAATATTCGCTAGGTATATACATAAGTAGCTTATGGAATAGATTCGATAAAGTATAATAATGAATCCAATGAATACAACTAGTATTTTGACGCTGAAAATTGTAAATAAATAAAATAAAATTTCAGTATCGTTTGCACATTGCAACAACATGAAATTTCAAAGGTTACTACTATTTTATTTAGCTTTATCTGAGTTGTATTCATTTTTTAATACGCTGTTGGACAACCTTTTTGTGTCTATAACCACAGGATAGGAGCTCGAATCGATTTCATTTTTCTTTTTTTTTTTATGTCTGTTTGATATAAAAGCTCGGCTGGTAGAATTGAAATGGTTCGCTTTGAAAAAGAATGATAAAAATATTACGCATTTGAGTATTTTCTCGAGTTTTTTGTATTAACTTTCAATATTTTAATCTTCTTAGTTTAATATTCAGAGAGGTATTCGTTTGATATTTTGTTTCGTTTCAATTCAAACTTCGAAATTAATTATTCTCTTTGGTATTCTTTACTAATCTCTATATTTTATTTTGCAGTGTTTTATATTATTTTTCAACCATATTTAAATGAATTTGCATGTTTCCAAATATGTAAAAACTATTATTGTTTAATTTATTTCGAAAGAAAGTTTTAAAATTTATTAGTTCTAAAGATAAGGCAATTTGAGGTAAAAAATGTGTTACCTACATTTATTTATGCATCTAGGGAGTAAAGTGATGGTATAATACCGATAATGTTAAAGAGATTAATACATTTTACAAGTTATCAATTTGAAATTAAAAAAAAAAATAATATTCATTTAAAGATTTGTTAAAATCTAGGTCAAATGACAATGTTAATAATTAAAAAATATATAAACTTAATCTTATTTAATTTTGGCACATTCAACGAGAATTAAAAATCAATATTTTACTGAGGGAATAAAGTACAAAAAAAAATCTCTAGGGGTTACACTGACATTTGATNTAGATTGGCTATCTTAAAGGATTTTTATAAAAATAAAAAATCCAAAAATTTAAATATCAAAAAAAAAATCCTATACTTCTCGATAAAAAAAAAAAACAATTTTACACATTGCTGATAAAGATTAAGGGGATTTCATTGAATAGTTCCCGAGAAAAAGTGGCACCCAGTTTGAAAAATATGGTTAGGAAAATGCGTTGAAATTTTTTGGTACTGTAGTTAACGTATTGTACGTCCTCCACAATTTTGCTTGTTTCTTTGCAATGACATCGAATATCAAGAAACCCTTTTAGAGGGTCATTTGAGACATAATAAAAAATATGCAAGAAGGATAAAATAAATTTTTTGAAACCTTCAGGGTGGGGTCCCCCTTTAATTTGTTTTATATTATCGGGAACAATACAATTCTCTCAACCATAAGGTTAAATGTTAACAGACTTTAGAAAAAAGTTTAATTTACTAAATGTCATTTTGACTTTTTTTAACTTAAATTCTAAATGAAAACAAGTAATGGCACGCTTAGAATGTTGAAGCTTACTTCAAAAGCTATATCGAGAGCATTTAAATGTAATTGATAGATTTGCACTTGTTCTAAATCGATAAATGATTTTATTTATTGTTTTATGGAATAAGCAATAAAGAATGTACATATTTTTATAGCTACTTTATTGTAAAATATAAATTCTATTCTATGAAAGAGTTTTATATATGTAGATAGATAATAATATAGAAACTCATAATTTTAAAAAGTATAAAATATTTTCAATTTTATAACATTCATACAGACATAGGTATTTAAATATAAATTCTGTTATAAAGTCTGTTATATTATTTCCGTTTATAATAAATAATAAATTAAAGCAAACCGTACAGCCTTTCCGGTGTGTATATCATAGCAAAACACCATTCCAATTTGTTCGCAAATAACAGCAATAAATACAACCAGTGCAGAAACATGAAAAACATTTTATTAGAAAATTCCTCTAAAAGTTACTGTTCCTCACTGTATTATAACGGGCATTATGTCTAACTTATATTTCTCCATTTTCTTCCGGAAATGGGGCAGAAAATTGCCGAAGAAATTCATTTATCTTTTGTTTCAAATGTTTTTCATTTCTTATGTTCTATATATGTATATAAACTATACTTACTACTGAATTTTATATAGTTTTAATTAGAAATAAGAACAATATATCTTATAAAGATAAGTTCAGTGTATTTATTTTAAGGTTAGGTTGCAAAGAAACTCAAATTTATACTTGCATCGCCTAATTCAAGCTAAATTTTAAATTACTTTAACTGTTAGAAACTTTAAATAAAGTTGGAATCGTCTTATAAGATTAAATTTTCTCTTATTTTTCGTATGAAGCACTTGATGCATCAACGGTTTTATTAGATTAAAATTGATAAGATTAAGTCACAAATTAATTTTATACATAAGCTTAATTATTTAATTCATTAACTTATCTGTCATGTTTCATCCTTTTTAACTTAATATGAAAAGTTTTTTTTTAAACTACATTAAATATTAGTGTTCGACCAAAGGTTCGGTTTCGGTTTTGACCAGTTTCGATAAATATTTGAGTTTCAAAACTTATTAGGGGTCATACTGTCCTTTGGCGACGATCGGCACAGTAGTTGGTTTTCTAAGAATATATAGGAAAAATTAAGAATAGATTAGTTTTAAGAAAAGAATATTAAAAGAAAAAAGGAATAAATTAAGTAATTTGCTTTTGTATTTAAATATATTAACCGTTTCAAGATCATTCTGTGTGAAATATACACCTTGCCCTACATAAAATAGAATGTTTGTTGATTTTCTAACAGCAATAAAATTATTCGTTTATAGAATAAGAGCTTTTTTAATTTATGAGGCTATATAAAATTAACAGAAATCTAGGGTCTAACCAAAAATATTCAATAAGGAATTACTGCAAAAGGAAGTTTTGGCTTCGGTTTCAGTTGGACACTATCAAATATATTTATAATATTTAGTTTTATAGTGTAATAAATATTTATCCATTTCCATTTTTGTTAAAGATAGATTTCATTTGATATATTCCATATTAAAACCTATAAATAAAATTTTAAAATATATTTTAAACTAAAAATTATTTATAAATTCGAGCGACGTAGCTGTCGGCTCTCAGTAAAACATTTTTAATAAAATAAAACACTGGGTATAGTTTCACAAATTGTTCAGTTTCAGCTATTAACCTATTTGTGCTTCTGCAGGTGACCTAAAATGTTTTATAAATGATTTTAATACATTTGTCAAACTTTAAAATTATTTTATTTATTATATTATATTATTAAAAATTATTTATACATAAAGTTTAATTGTTTAGTTACAAATCAATAAGATTTTAATTTATATGTTAATTAAAATATATAATGAAATATTATATTTTTCATTTTTAATACAGTTTTATTATATTAGTAATGATTTATTATAATTTA
>CM008235.1:4754421-4770847 GCA_002278615.1 Pogonus chalceus
TATATATATATTAATTAAAGCAAAATGCAAGGCATATATAAAAATGAATACATAAGGTATAATTTCAAATAAATATGTATTTGAGAAGAAGTGAATAGGATATTCATCAAAAAAATATGTCATACCTCCATTGAAAATGAGCAAAAGATGAAATAAAAAACTAATAAAACATGTATGAGGTTTTATAATGTCAATGATACAGACATGGAGACACTTTCTTACACAGTAAATCCTGTAAAGATTACAGCGACATAATCTGATTGACATGGGACATATTAATTCCTACATGAGCCGAACTTTGTAGAATAAAATCGTCAAGATTCCATCGTAGTCTATATACTTATGTATTCGACGGTATTTCGTGATTCGTGATATAGTTAAGCCCAGTCTCTGCGCTACCACTATTACTTGTTGACTTATTTTTAGTCTGGACAGGGAATTATATCTCTGTTAAATATATTTATTCTTTCTCTTGACACGTGAAATGTGGTTTCCTGCGAAGCTGTTTTGAAAATGCGTTAAGCACGGCGCGGACGTTTCAATTTATTATGCGGTTGTATTTTTACATGCGTCCAACATTTTATTAATGTTATTGAAATCGTTTAAATTTCTAATAACTTTTGTTGAAATATTATTGTAAACAATTTCATTGTTTTTCAGATTTTACATAATTGTTTATTTAATTTTCGTATTGTTTTTTGTTTGTTTTATTTTATACAATACTTGTTAACGAAATAAATTTAAACACTATTTAATAAATATGTATACAATATAATGCGGTACGCTCATAACGTACAGCAAAAAATCTAATAGTCTTTCTTTAGTTGTCGCCAGGAATCAATGTAATTAATTACATAATCTTCTTAACTTTTGGTTGATATGCTTCTCAATTTTACAAAGCGTTCATGTAAATAAAAAAAATGGCAAACAATGATTACACAATGATATTGCTTCGTGGCGACAACTATATAACACAGTATTCTTATAACGCGGTTTTCAAACAACAACTTAACTGGCTTAAAAAGATTAGATTTTATTTCAAATATTTATTCTATTGTACTAATATTTTGGAGTTAGTAACAAGCGGCCCTTTGTAAATTTTTGTACGGCCCGCCAGGCATTTAATGAATTATATTAAAACAAAATACGATAAATTACAAATTAATTTTGATGAAAATAATTTCATATTATATTCAAATATACTAGAAAGTAAATTCCAGAACTTAAGGAACTTGGCAAAATATATTTAATATTTGTTTTTTTTTTTTTTTTAATTAGCTCATTTTTCTAAAATAATTGCCGACTCCTGTAGATAAAACACTACGAGATTTTTCGTTTTATGGCATCAGTTGCTATGTTCATTCTAATATAAAATATAATGTAACGAAAAGCCGTCACGAAACCAAATTCTTACTCAGAAAGTATGTCTTATATACCAGTATTTCTTAACCAGCGGGCCGCGATTAAGTTTAGTTTTACTTTCTGATTTATTTATGAATTAATACTGTTACTTACAGTATTACGTCATTATAATAAGCAAGTAAATATTAATTATTATAGTTACTCTTAAAGAAATACAGATTCCAAAATTAATTAGGATATAAAGAGGTTCGCAACATCCAAATGCTTAAGAACTAGTAATGCTTAATTATTATTTTACTGTTATAACCTCAAATATATAAACTCAGAACATATTAAAAACAAGATTTGGACAAATTTTTCATAATTAAACAGTAAATTTTAAAATTCAAGGAACATTTGCTTTGTTAATATTATTAATAATTATTTATGTTCATTAGAATAAGTTTGTAGAGTATAGTTAAATAAATTTAAAATAGAAGGAAAAGAAAAACAAATAAATTTACGATTTAACATAAACCTAAATAAAAATAAAAATAGTTAAATTAGATTGATGGTTACCTGAAGCAGTTTTTTACCGTAAACTAATTATAAGAGCGATCAATTTCCTAAGAAAAAAATGTAACTTAATACGCCAAACTGAAGAAAAAAAAATTGGAACGAGTCCCGTAATTATCGTATACTTAAACAATCACGCACATTTGTCTCCCCCTTAATGCTTTAATTTCCCAACGACACATAAAAAACAAACGACATCGAGGGTTGGAATTTCGTTTAAGAAAATAGCGCGATAATGGCGCTCAATTCAAATGTGTTAATATTCCGTCTTTTTCGAATTCCCCTTAATGGACCATAATCACAGTTGCAAATTTCGAATAAACGCCGTTAGCTTAACGGGATAATTGCTAATTGCTATTAAATAACATGCATTACGGTCCTGTTTTCAAGGACATAGTCATATATGTTTTATCATTATTACCTTATTGACAGATATTTGCAAATATTTTTGAAGATTATTTACTTTTGCTTATTTACAAATACATGTTTGTTTTAAGTTTCTTCTGTGAAAATTTATTTTATTAATAATATTATTTGTATTTACAATCAATATTTATAATGTTTTCTATAATTTCTCATAATATAAACTTTATAACTGATTTTGTTTTGTATTTGATACTAGTTTTATGTTAATGAAACTAAATTATTGCACAAATGTTTTTGAATTTAATTTAGTTTAATGTTTAGATTATGTTTCATTAAAATTAGTTTTTGATTGTTATTGTCTAAACCAGGACCGTCTCGAGGGTTTATGTCGCCCGTATACCGGAATAATTTTGACGTCTTCCACCTCTTTAATTAACTGAAATTTCTAGATAGAAATTTTTCCTTAAATAAAATAGATAGAAGTTCTAAGGTTATTGTATCCACAAGTTAAACTTTCAAGGCTATTATTTGGGCTACTGTCAGTAAATATACAAATATTTAGTTTATTTAAACTAAAGAAAAGTTTAAAAACATAGATTGTCATCATATGTAGACACATAACCATGAAATTAACATGTTATTCCTAATAAAACGAAAGCTCTATAACTTTTATTAATATAAAAAAAGATATAAAAAGCAGCGCATCTAATCGCTTTCTAATATCTTTATAACAAAATGAATTTATGTCTAGACTAGTTAATCTACCAAAATAAAGATGAGTAAGTTTTTATAGTTTCATAAAAACAAACATATTTCTCTTATTTATAAAACGTTGTTGGCATCATATCTATGTATCTTGTAATATCGAAGTATCACTTGCTTTGAAACACGTAACAACTTTATTACAAGTTAGTAAGGAAAAAAATATATATTCATAAGATGTAAATAAACAACGTAGAACTGCTCAGTTGTAATCTTATAAAGGCAACAGAATATTGATCTCCTTATTACAGAATATTACAGACGCTTCGATTAGATAGCAGTGTGCTAGTATGCTCTTTACCCCCCGCTGTCTAGCCGGAGAATTACACCCAGATAAAACATATTAGTTCCGTAATATGCGTTTGATAACAGTAGCAGCGTTGCTAAAACTACCAACGTACTATATAATTACTTCCTTCCATTGGACTATTTTGAAGAGGGTGCCATAACTGAACTAACGCGGAATTTCAAATGACCACCTATTGCTATATTGATTGTAGATATTAGTTTTCGGCCAACGACCGCATTGACTACGTGAAATGATAACTCAATTATTACTGATTCAAGGTTATCGGTCTATTCATATTTTTTTTAATTTATTACTTCATTGAAATTTCAATCAGATTTTCTCATTTAGACTGTAGCTATAAATATTGTTTTGGACTGCCTTGTATCCGAAATTATAAACAAGTTAAATTAAAATGGAATTACTATTAATATGTTTAAAGGTTTACGTTTTCAATTTTTTTAAATTGTTAGATATTGTCGTGCTGCTTCTTTTCCTCAACTACCCTACCACAATTAACTACCCTTAAGTATGGATGTCACTCATTTAAGCAGATAATCAAAATAGTCGTTGTAAAAAATATTTTTAACAAAAACAGTCGAAAATAAACAGAAATTTTTGTCAAACATTCAGACAAAGTGTTTATCAGGCATTCAGGCAAACATAATTATTTGATTAATTAAAAAAAAAAAAAAAAATTTGTTGATATAGTTATTTATCTTCTCCTTCGAACATTCAATCAAGTTAATCTTGTTCGAGCAATCACAACACAGAACAGATATATTTTATATTTTGCTACAGATCTAAGGATAGTTATTTTTATTCAATATTTAGATAAAAAAGTGATATTTATATTAAATTCCAATTGACTCTTCTAATTAAAATTTAAAAAATTCTTTAAATATGATTATTAACATTTTTAATATAACAAATTTTTATTTATTAAACTAAATTGTTCTTATATGTATCAATAAAAAATGGAAATCTACTGTTAGTTCCAATCTTAATACCAAAAATATTTGTTTATGTTATTTATGACGAGATTAATCTTATTGTATACAGAACGCCCCGAAATAACTTAATTTCGAATTAAATTAGGTAAATTTACGATTATTGAAAATTTTTCTGGTAATAGTCTTGAAATGAGGATCTACCTATTTTCATCTATAAAAGTATTTCTTCATAAAAAAATTGAGATTTTGCATATTTTCCTTCATATACAATCCACCAAATCAATAAATTGATTGAGAAAAAAGTACTTATACAAATCATAACTGATGGAGCTCCATCTCCTAGACACATCATTAATTTGGCATGTGGCTAATCTTTTATTTTAAGTTTAATCCTAAGAAAAAAATAAGAATATTATATTTACTTTTATAAACCACAAAATAAAATATTCTGGTTATTTGTGAATAAAATATTTCATTATAATAATTACTATTTTAAATAAAAAAGGCGCAATATTGAAAGAGGCCTAGAGCGTAATTTAACCTAAATCCGCCACCACCTAGCAGATCTTTTACAATAACATTCCACCAAATTAATTTATTATTCATATTTCTAATAATACTTATCAACTTAAAACTCTATTAACGCTAATTTCATTTGCATAAAACAAACCACGTAAAAACGATACCTCGCGCAAATCAAAAACAATTTTAAATACAAATAAAGTTTTAATATTGTCATATTTTCAAGTTGAACATGTAATAATATGTTAATTTTATATCATACATATATATTCAGTTTAATTTGTCACATTACAAAGCTTGATTAAATATAAAACATATTTTTTTAAATATAAAACCATGTTAAACAAACCACAAAAAAAAAAAAAACAATTTTAATTCATAATTAAACTTTGTTACTTTTAAAAATATACATAATCTGCTACGCAAAATATTTATACCCTAATTATTTTTATTTACAG
The DNA here is from genome assembly GCA_002278615.1 of Pogonus chalceus. Classification (NCBI taxonomy): domain Eukaryota; kingdom Metazoa; phylum Arthropoda; class Insecta; order Coleoptera; family Carabidae; genus Pogonus; species Pogonus chalceus. The sequence continues at coordinate 4,759,686 of CM008235.1, forward strand.
AGCTTAAAATTCGTTTAAATTCTTGTTTCCATAAATATTATTGTTTTGATTTAACCATTCCATTTTTTTTTATAAAATCATATAAGCCTATTATTTTTACGAATCAAATTAAAATAAACTGAATTATGTATATTTAAATTTTCTATACAACAAAAAATATTTCAATTTATTTTATATTTATTCAATACCCGTGGAATTTCATTCTGTGATTTATTATATTATAAATTCTATATTTGCATTTACATATAAAAATAACAAATCAAATCAAAGATAAAATAAGATTTTTTTATCAACAATAATAAATTTATTTGAAAGAAATATTGAAATGACAGTCGAATAAAATTCGTAATATTAAATTCATTGTGTTGCAAAATCATTTAATAAATAGACTTATCAACCGTAATAAAAAAAAACGCTTTTGAATTATTCATTATGCAAAATATGAACACACAATAGAGAAATATTTTTGTTATTTCTTATTTGATTTACCGTAAAAAAGTTACACATATTTTCTTATTTAATAGTTTCATTTTAAAATAAAATATTTTTGTAATGCATTCATCTTTGACCTGAATTTATTTTATTCTTTTAAATTTTTAATAAACTTATGTTTGTAATAAATAATTGTCTTAAATCTTTTAAGAAATAGTATGTTGTGTTACAAGTTTAATTAAAACATATTAAATACTTATATACTTTATTAGATATTTGTGTATTAAGAGCGCAAAGTGGGACATTGTCGATTGAGAGATTGTTGCCGCGCTCCTAAGTCGCGCGGCATTCTCTCGAAATCATAGCATATGATCAGAGCAACCATATGTCAGATTGACTTGTGAAGGTAACGTCAGCGAGCATGTTTTCTACTTTGCCGCTCTAGAGCGACAAAGTACCATTTTGCGCTAACAAAAGAGAGCGCAAAATACCTACTTTGTATAGTGACTGTAGAAAAAAATATTTAAGTGTTTTATAGGTATTAGAAAGTATCGATGCTAATATGCAAATGAAACAATTTTCTCTAATACTTTTACGGAATTTACAGCAATCTTTGTATAATTTTCAATCATAGAATGGTTATATTGTGGACAAATTGTAAGGTATTATTTATGCACAAGTGTTTAATCAGGTATTATGAAATTTATTTTACCTTATAACGCATAACCTCAAATTGGCAATATCTAGTAACTGTTTTTTAATTATTAAAATACATATTTGTTAAACATTATTCAAAGTTTTTTTTTTGTTATGTTTTTATAAATTCAACTAAATTTATAGTATTAGATAAAGCAGAGTCTATAATATGTTTAGAATAGCTATTCCGCTGTCGTGTTGCAAAATTGAATTTTACCTGACTTATTGCAGAATATACTATTATTGTTTTGAATTATTTTTAAAAATTATAATGTATTTTTAGATCATTATACTCAAGAAAACATTTGATTATATGTTTTTGTTAACAATTTAATCTTATTTTGAATTTATATATTATATTAAAAGAAATATTTTTTGTTTCAGGTGAGTTCGGCCAAAAATCATTTTTCAATTTGTAAGAATCTTTATGAGTAAGTAATATATTTTAAAGTAATTATAAATGCTTATTTTTTACTCTGTGTTGAGCTTAAACTATGTTGGCCAAAATGTCTTTCCTAGATATTTACTTTTAATTTGAAAATATAGAAATGTATACTTTTTCTTTTGAAAATTATCAAATTAAATCGTTCTAGGGAAACGTCATTGGATTGCGATTTATTACATTTTTTATTAGAAATACAATTTTCTTTATAAAAATTAATACAATTTTTATTTTAAAACAATGCCGCATTTCTAAAGTCATAAATAATAAAATTTCATAGCATTTATAGAAATACTGTACTTTATTTTGAATTTTTGATAAAAAATACATAAATTTTAATTTAGTACAGTATTCAAAGAAAAATTTCTGTACCTGACAATGCTAATATTTCTGTAATTCAAATTTATTTAACTGACATATGCATGAATATAAACTAGATATCTTTCATGAGAATTTATCAAACTTAATAGTTAGTAAAGTCCTTTGACAAATCTAAATATAAAAGCATTGGCTTCCAGCAACAACTTCGATAATATCATGTTAAGTTTAAATCCAGGGCCGGTTCTCTTATGATTCTGATTGACGCACGATCAGAGATTGCTGGAAACACTGTCAGATTTCCGATTAGTTCGTTACCTAATTACTATGTCTTTAATTAAACCAAACAACGCGACCAGATCTAGTCCTGGTATGTCATAGCTTTCCAATGGAGTGTGTATTAACGTACCATGCATACACCATCCGCCATATTACTCGTACATACCTGCACGTGCGCGCATATGTTCCGTGCACATCATAACTTGTACGTACATGTTTATGTATGCGTGTGAATACATTGTTATGTGCGTAATATCAAACACGCGCCTTTGGTTAGAGACTGTGAGTGTGTGTTAGTAATCATGCTTATTAAAGCGCGTGTTTTGAATATCTCTACGTTAATTAAGCGCTACGAAACGTGGTACATTATCGGCATACGTGTTATTGTGCGAGATAACATAAGTACACTTAAATGATATACTTTGATATTATTTTGAATATATTCCATTGTCGCGTACATTATAATAAATTTCATTAAATGATATTATTTTGAAGCTTCCTGTAAAAGCAAGCACTAAAGTAATTACTTTGATATATCCAAGAGAATATATTGCGTTTTCTATCTAAATTTAGAGTAATTAAGTAATCAACGTAATGCACTTATATGTACTTTAGAATAAACGTTATTTATTTAAACCTAGTTTATTTTATCCATTTGTAACCGCAAATTAAAATATTTCTAGCTGACAAATATCTATACTACAAAACAAATTCTTATGCCAGTGATATGTTTATAAATATATATTTTAATTTAATATTAGGATAAAAATGTAAGATAAAATGGTCATATAATAGTCATACAGTGCCTTGTATATATTATTTAAACATTGTAAAATATTGTATTAAATTAATTAATCAAACTTTATTTCTTTAAACTCCTTTAAATTCTACAGTTGATTTGTTTTCTTCGACTTCTTGAGACTTCGAGACTTCCCAGAATTAAATTATAATCTAGTTAGTTTTTGGCGAGATGTATTAAAAAAATACCAATTTTAGTTTAAATGAAATTTATTGAACATAAAGTCAATAATTGAAGTATAATTAAAAAATTTGTATGTTTAATTTTTATAATCACAAATTCATTTTTTTGCAGTAAAATCTTATAATTATAAACAAATCATTATCTAGGATCCAGTCATTGACTATAATTCTCATAATAACAGAATCATTTGTCTGGTAATAAAATCTTCTGGCATTCTCAATGACAGAGTACGGGAAGCTAATGAAGCTTATTATGACGTTTTGAAAATAAAATTACTACAATACGATTTCGGCAAGCGTTTCTCAAGTCTTGACCCGAAAGTATCGAGACAATTTAATTTAGACAAAGTATCGGCACCTCAAGACACGAGACGTCCCGGGATACAAACTCTGATTATGACTTACTTTGTTATTTAAAATATAAATATATAAATTACTCTTAAAAATGGTCAACAAAAATACGTATCTGTCAAAGGGGGTCCCCACCCTCATAGTTCTAAAAAACAGCGATATTCAGGATTTTTTTAAGTATTAAATAACTATCGAATCATTTGCGGGTTTTTACTATATTGTTGCACGTATTTTAAGTAAAAATATAAATATTTGGAGCCGTGATAGCCCTCCAAGATAAATATTTATCTTGGTAGCCCTCTGAGATAGACATCTCCAAAAAAGGCACCTCCATGGGTGCCAGTTAAAATCAGTCCTTAAACAAAGCAGAACAAAATCATTTAGATTTCCTTAAACTATTTTACATTGACTATCGTGAAGCATAGGATTTTTGAAAAATTCAAAAAATATCAATGCTTCATGATACAAAAAACAGTTTTACACATTGCCGATAAATATTAAAGTGATTTCATTGAATGATTCCCGAGAAAAAGTGGCACCCAGTTTGAAAAATGTGGTTTCGAGAAAAATGCGTTTAAATTTTTCGGTACTGTAGTTAACGTATTTTACGGCCTCCACAATTCTTCTTGTATCTTTGCAATTACTTCGAATATCAATAAACCCTTTTAGAAGGTCATTTAGCAAAAAAAAAAAACAATTTTTTAAAACCTTCAACAAGTGTCTACCCNCGTTCCATCGGAATTAATATAATATTTGTGAATGTGAATAATGTAAATTACAAATTTGATTAAAATTGTTGTACCAGAAACTTTTTAGTTTCATTACATTTATTTAATTTATTCAAAATTTAGCAGCATTTATTTATAGAAGTATAAAATATGTATATAAAAATTATTAAAAGGAATATCAGAAAAGAATTTTCACATAATTTTCTAATTAAAAAAAGCGTAATGATTGTGCAGCAAAATAACAAGATATTTCAGTGTACAACAAACAAAACTGAACCAGTGGGGGTCTATGCTGTATCAGTTGCGACGATATTAAAAAACCTGTTCATATAAAGCAAGCACAGCAGCAATGCTTCGTCATTAAATGATAACTGTACCTTCTAATTAGGCCCATCCAAGATGATGGTATTGTGTGCAAATGAGGCGGGGCACTCTGCTACTGAAACAACTATACGATCATAGATATCATATATGCATAATTTTACTAAAGGAAATATATTAGATACCAAGTTATAATGCTTGTCTGCATATTATTACTATGTATATTTATTTTAGAATTTAATTTTATACGTATATACTACATATTTCTATTTTAGTCACGTAAATTCTATTTTTGTACTGCTTTAATTATAATAACTAATTAACTTACAAATTAAAACAATAAAAGAATAATTGATACTTAAAATATTACAATTCAAAATAATATTATTTGTTTTATTACATTTTAACTAGAAAAACTCCAAAGAAAGGGTAAACTACAAAATTACTTTATTACCTTTTCCCTTTGAAGTTCCCTATTTCAAAATGTTTTAAGTAATAAAATATTGTTCCGACAAAGAGGAAAATATTGGCGCCAGACATTATAATTTTATGGTGTTAAAGGATTAGTGGAAATATGCCGAAAAATATTGAATATAACATCTTTAAAATTTCAGTTTATGTAAAATATATTTTTTGTTTAATTTTCTTAGTTGTAAACCTAACCTTACCCTTTCAACAGTAATAACTGAGTAGTATCTTAAAATTATTCAGGAATAAAATATAATATCTATGACAACATTTCTTAATAGCACAAGATACAAAATGAAACTTATATTAGGCCGATGATTTAAAAATGAAGATAGGCCGAAATGTTATTTAATTTATGAATTAAAAGCTGACGAAGCAAGCCTTCCGAATCCGTAGACGGATGACCGACGAGATGTTATCGTCTATATTTCGGTTTTGTTGACTTTAAGAAGGTATCAAAATGTTTAATTCATAAAACTGTCAGTTTAATACTTTGAAACTGATTATTGCACCAATAGAGATATGCATCGATTTTGTTTGTTTTGGTTTTGTTGTGAATACAGGTTTTCCATTAGCTGTAGAGTGCCTCTTCACTACTTTAATTAAAGTAATAATTAGTTTGAGGATAATTAACTTATCTTGTCCTACTTGATTTTCTTAAAAACCTATATTTATTTACTTATAACTTAATTTAGTTTATAGGTAACCTGTAATATTGAAAGATGGTATAATTTTAAACTTGAGTAATTTTAAGCCTTATCCGGCATTAATTGATGAAAAATTTTAAATATTTATTTTGAAAAATATGCTTTAATAATAAGAACATCTAATGTATAATAGAAAATTATATTAGTACGTCTGTACATCACTCGAATCATGGCAAATTACTAATAACGTAACGAAAATGTGTAACACTCTACCTTTACTCACTAATATATACAAACAAACGATATAATAAATAATGTAACCTATGGTAGAATGGGGTAAGTTAGTAAACGAGGCAAGTGCCTACACTGGTAAATATATAATAAATATATTTATATTTTAAACTTTATTTGTATCTCTGAATCCTCTTTCGTATTCTCAATAAAAAGTGCTTGTTTATTTAAAAATAGATATCTATAAAACTAAACAATATAATTTAATGAAAGAAAAAGCATTTATAATAGATTTGTTAATAATTCTGCTCTTGTCCCCTTGCACATGAAACAAGGCTTGGGAGCATTTCAACTCTAAGTTACGCTATAGCCCCATGTTCGGGGAAAAGTGTAGAAATATTGACATTTTGTACAATATTCTATGAAAATGAAAATTTTACAGAAAAATTCGAATCCTACATAATATTATTTCATCAGTTATAACTGTGCAAAGCTTTTAGTAAGTTTAACTTCAACTTTACAAAAACTACTCCCTGTTTTCCGTTTCACTTTTCGTTTTACCTGAGTTTTAATTAAACAAACTAACAATACTACTCTGAAAATTTTATATTATATTGAAGAAATTAAAATAAAACAACAATATTATTAGAAACATTTATTACATGTTATAAGAAAAAGAACAACAGAAGTTTTGGAAAAATATATACTGCAAGTGAAGGCTAAATAGTTTTTCCTTGAAAAAAAAAAATAAAATCCAAAACTTGTAATTTCGTAGAATATAAAATAAAAACCCGTCGGTTAGTACACTTAGATAATTCTACTTTGAAATACGAATTTCTGCGTTCAGCATCCAGGACGACCAAAACCTAGGCAGCTTTGAGCGTGCTAGTTTAGGTTCTGTTGGTTCAAAGTAGTTTGGCCACCGCGAGTGCGATTACAATTGAAGCTATCCGCAATTGTGCAATCTCGTCCCGTATAAATTCGGTTACCTTAAACATTGTAAGCAATTCTAACAAATTCTTTGCAGCTGTGTGCTGTGCTACTACAGAGAGATACTCAAAAGCAATGATTGCGTTCTCGGCCAGACGAGTAATATTCGTTTATTTCATTACTGCAGTAATCTTTATTCTCTCATTTAATAAATCTTTTTCTTGATAAATTGTTAAATGAAAATAATTAAATGTGACAAATTGTAAGTTTAGTTTACTTAGTACTTGAAAATGAATAATAATATTAATAGAATTTCAATGGTAAGTTTTCATTATTGAAGTAATATGTAAGTGGCATCCTTAATATAATCCGATTAGGTTTGAAGTACTCCCACATAAAAAATAACAGTTCTTAAATCCGCTTTGATTCTTTTCTTTTTGAGGCGACGAAGAACGAATGTAGATCCGGTGGTAAAGACAGCGTTCAGTACGCCTGGCCAGCAAATAAAAGATGTACAGCGAACGCGCTTAATCCTTTAATAGCATTATTAGAGGTAAACCCACTCAATATTTATTGTTGGAAAATAAATTCGCTGTTCCCGGGGCGACGAAAAAAGGCAAGCCTGCAAGCGAAAGCAATGGCAGAGGCGAAGATTCAAGTGCAACTGAAGATGTAGAACGGAGAACTGGTATGGTCGCTCATGCTATGAATTTAGAAGAATTACCATTTAAGCGCATAGCGCACCGGAACTACTGCAAAGTCGAACGATACTCGTCGTTTTGCTTCACGTTCCTCGTGAATTGTCTCTTTGCAATTCGCTGTAGAAAAGGGTTAAGTGGCCGGCATTGAACGAGGGATTTGTCACTTTAGATTATTACCTCTTTTGTTAATGTTCGTACGGGCACATTAACCAGCTATATTAACTCAAATAATTACTTTTAAATTTTCGCTTCTCTGCAAGTGGCTAACCAACCGTTTTAAAGATTTGCGCTGCATTTCTTCTCAGCTTTCCTTTGTTAAACCAACTTTATTGTATTTATAAAAAAGATACAATACTTAATTACATTTATTTAATTAGTTGTAATTATAAAACGTTTAGTGTTTTAAAAAAAAAATAGTGACTGCACTCAAATTCTAACCACATATTTCTAGTTGACAGTAAGTTACAAGACACCTTGTGACAGAGAACATCACGCCCAATATAAACATTTTGAAGATCAGACGCATTTGACTGGCGCTAAATGACGTCACTCTTGCTAATGCGTTGTCTTTTAACGCACTTTGACTTTCATTTTCTTTATTCTCTATCCCCATGTACATACGCTATTATTATGTCGCAGTTTCAGTCTGATATAATGATTGTTTTAAAATCTCTACTCTCTATTTTCTCTACATTTATTTTATTTGATTTTTAAAGGCCTAAATGAAACTAATTATGTAAAAACAGTAAATATACATAGTAAAATAAAAAGATCAAAAATACAATTAAATTTCTCTAATACTATTCAGAATTTATACCATTTTTGTATAATTTTCCATCATAGAATGATTAAATTCTGCAGAACTGTAAAGAATTATTATGCACTAGTGTTTAATAAGGTAATATGATGTTTGTATTACCCTATAACACATAACTCTAAACTGCCGATATCTAGTGGCTATTTTTTAATTATTAAAATATTAATTTGTCTAAATTTATTTATAGTATTATAGAAAATATTATTAGAGTCTGCAAAATGTTTGGAATGGCTATTTTCTCTCGAGCTGAATTATGCCTTATTTCGGAATTTACTATTACTGGATACAAAATCGTAAACTCCATAAAATAAAACCCTCCGATTATAATTATAAGTCCTTCTCTTAAATAATATAACTAGAAAGAATAGAATTATCATATTCTTAAGAAATATAATATATGAATAGTAGAATGAAGTAATTAGATAAAATAAGTTGTAGATATTTGTAATGGCTTTTATACTTGATATCGTCTGTAATTTCGTGTGAGTGTGCCCCTATCCACTACCTATTACTGTGTAATTTTCCTGTGCGTCAGTTGTCACTTAAAATCTCGGGTTACATTGAATGTTGAATGAATGAACAATGTTTTGAAACTGGTAATGCATGTGTTTGACTTGTTTTATGTTTTAATGTTTTCAAAGAGGAAAAAGAAAATGTATGTAAAACTAACAAAGAATGCATTACTGATGAAAGATTTTTTTCTTTTTTATATGACTTGTACTAAATGAAATATTTATTCTATTTGTATAACTTATGAATACATTAAAACTTTGTTATTATATGTTAGTTTTTGTTGCAGAATTAAACTTTATTTGTTTGTTTTTATATAAGCATAACAAGTTCTTTATTTTTATTTTTATAAATAACAATTATATCTATTATATAATAATTTCAATTATTTGACAATTACTGGTACAAAAATTCGTTTTTCAGCCTTTTATTTGATTCGAAAAGTGATTAAAACTTTGTTGAATCGTATATTTATCGCGTTTGGTTGAATTTTATTTATTTGTGGTTCGTATGTTACAGATACCTCCGTCCTTTAAAAAAATATATTTTTGAATGAGATTGTTTTGTTTGTTTCTTAGTCGAGGTATTATTATTTGTTGATGTCTGTTACCTTGCATTGGTTTTGTCGAAATTTCTTATAAATACATAATTTTTGTTCGTTTTTCCATTTTTTATTCTGTTTCATGCATAAAAAAGCCCTCGAATCATATGATTAGAGTTGTGTGCTTTTAGTTTGATGTCTAATGCATTTTTAACGGCTTTATCAGCCAATGAAGGGGTCTTTATAAAGGATGTTTTAAATGATAATATAAAGTATTTTAAATTTTTCTTGTGAAATATGTTAATAATTAAGATATACTAGAACAAAAATATTGTAATTTTACTAGAATCTTTTTGAACTTGCGATTTACATCAAATATTTAAAGGGCCATAACTAACTTTTTGTGGACTCTGGACGAGACTTTCAAATTAAAAATTCTTAATTAAATATANAGATGCCCCAAAAGGGTCGGGGTGTATCGGAAGTTTGGAAACCTCTCGAACATTTCATTCGCAAAATTTAATCATTGAAGATGGTCTATTGGTTTTAATTTTTATACAAGCTGAATTTTGTAATATTTAAGATGTAAAACCTTCCTTATAATTCTTTGTAAAGACGATCATCGAACGTTTAATTCTTGACTCTTTTGGGACAACCTGTACATTTATTTAAATTTTATTTTTCTGAAAATTCATTAATTGAAAGTCCTTTTTGGGCTCCCTTTCGATCTGGGCCCTGGGCAAGTGCCAGTTACTGCTTTATATATATATATATGTATAATAATATTATTATTAAAACTCTAGAAGCAGTAACTCATCTTAAATATTTATCTTTTTATATTTATTTTGTAATAATTTATTGATTTTTTTTTTCAGGTAAGACTAACCTCCCTGTATTTATCAGGATCATTTTTAATGCTTAGCATTTTATGAAAATAATAAATAATTTAATTATAATATAAATATAAATTATTCTTACATTTATAATAAGACAACTATAAAATAGTGAACACATCTGGAAGTCAGACCTTATAATACAAGTTTTATAAGCTTATAATAGAAATAATTACAGTGATAATAAATATTTTTTTAAACATAAGTATATAATAATTTAACTAGTTAATGATAATGTCAGTTATTTCCTAGAGTAAATTTTTTTCAGGGCGTAAGAGACATATATTTATTATCCATATTAGCAATAAATTATAAGCTATCAGCATCTGTTCAGCACGTGTGAGAAAGCGTAAATGAGCGTTTAACTTTGTCGATAAATTTAAATCGTGTTTTATTTTTCGTTATAAATCATCATTATTAAGTGTTAACACCAATGCGAATTGCTTATAAAACTTATTACATTTATATTTTTTTATTTTCCACTTTTCTTAAAGAAATTTTAATTATTTCAGTAACATAACCTTAAAAATTATTAATATAATATTCGAGTTCCAATTATATCTATTTATTGTATTAATGTCTGCGTTGCAAATTTGTCAATAATATAACTGAATTATAATTAGATAAATGTGAAATGTGGTAATTAAAATTACAAATTCCAAATCAATTCGCAATTCAATATATTGTAATTGATATCAGTGTATATCATTACCTATTAATAGAACTAATTATACTAATTAAAAATATACAATTTAAAATCCGGATGATGTTTGTGCAATATATTAATGGATACTCTATTATTTTATGCCTTTTAATTAAAATTTTTACGTTCAATTTAATGGAGATTAAAGTATATATATATATATATATATATAT
>CM008235.1:4771029-4781096 GCA_002278615.1 Pogonus chalceus
TAGTTTTTCAAACTTTACTTTTCCTAATAATAATTATAAAAAGTGGTAAATTATTGAATGAAATTTAATTTTTAAGTATAAATTTAGTGCATTTCATTAACACAGTTGGCAACACATTCTGTCTGATTTGACAGCAGTAACCTATGAAACGTCAAACATAACCATTAAAAATAATATAAATAGTTAATTAATAGTTTTAAACTTTTCGTACAAAAAATATTGGACATACCTCTTGCGTGAACTTGGTTCCCGGATTCGTTCTAACACTTTTCCGTGAACCAGTCGTTCCCGCACATGGTATGTAAATAACTATTCTTTATTCGTATAAAACTTAATTCTAATTTTTAAGCTACATTTTACAATTAATATTTATATGGGTCTGTCTAATTTTTTAAAACGAATTTATTTTATTTTGATATATCTTAATAAACTATTTATTTCATCAATATTTTATTTGATTAATTTTTAGATATAAAGACAGATAAATTTATAAATACAAGAACTAAAATAATGTCACTTAAATTAAAGTTATTGGTTTTATTTTGCGTGACACTCTGTAAACTGCTTTAAAAATCCCCGATGTATACCCTTTTTTTCTCACAAAATTAACTATAAATTTTATTTCAATTATAAAAAATAAATTATAAATGAAAAGATAGATAATTTTATAAAAAATAAATACAAAATTTTTGATTGAATATTTATTTTAGCTTCCGAGATATTTGCAAAATACTGAAATATGAAAATCGGTAGAAATCATTGATGATAGTTTCAATTATACATATATAATTTTAACTGCATTAAGATGGATATTTTATTTTTCCTGTATCTTGTGACAAAATAATTGGATGCATATTTTCATTCTGAACAACTTTTATATTTAAATATTTGTCTTAATAGTAATAAGGAAAAATTTATTACGTAATGAAAATTTTACAACTGAAATTCCTGTATAACAAAAAAATAAACATCCGGTGTCACTATGCGCTTTTCAATTTTATAATATTTCTTTTAAAAATATTCAATAAAGTCACTTATATCTTTCGCGTATAACAAAAATAAATAGTCAAGCGTTATGTAAAATATAGTAGTACGTTAATGATACGAATCATATTTGATTAAATTGTGCAGTGCACACTTGTATTAATATTAATTTCGCATATAAAATGCACTAATGATGCAAAATAAACTGAAGATTTTAATTAATTTCAAAGATAAAGAAACATGAAAGAGAATTTTGCGTAATTAATTTCACAAACAAAATGCTTTAGTTCGTTCGGACTAATGAAAATACCACATAGATACCTATAATTAATTTCTTCTTTGTTATTAACTCAATCTTGCGTTATTCTCTAACCGTTTGTTATATATTTTCCTGTAGTTACATAACTATACTAATTAATTCAACGTTTTATACTGCGTCAAACTACATCGTACACTGGTATGCTTTGTACTTACTATGTACTATATTTTCATTTATATAAAGTTAGCGAAATACTTTTATAAGAAACTAAAAATCTTTTGTACCTATGGATTTATTTAATAATTTATTATATAAACTTCTTTTATGCTTTTGATCGCTTGGGAAATTTATTTTTAAACATTTAATATTAGGTTTTCATTATAGTTATTACTAACATATTAAAAACTTATACCTACGTTTTTCTTTCAAAAGAATAAATATCTTTTGTTCTATATTGTTCTACAAGTTTATTCATGTTTAAATTTGATACATATAACATATATAAATTTTACAATTAATTGTTTCAAATTTATTTAATTCTTTAACAGCGTGATCAAATATTACAGTATTAAACAGCTATAACGACAAAGTACGGTTATAATAAAAAAAAACTGCCTTAATTACCGATGATTAGCGAAAAAAAAATTTGAACGAAAAGCTTAAAAATATCTTATGACTTAATTTTTAAATTAATAATGATAATAAATAGATTTTAATGTGTAAATATACTATTTTAGTTTTTAATAATTCTTATAGACAATTAACAAAGTAGATTTTATTTGTAGTGTTTATAAAAATTTCTGTAAGGGCAAAAATAATAAATAAGGCTTTATTAAAGAAATGTAAGATTATAGCTAATTATGATTTATGCATAATTTTTTCATCGTTTCAGTAAACAAGCAACAATATATTGAATTTATTTTCAAAAATAATAATAAAATTCTCGCTATAAACGATATTTCTTAACAAAATTATATTTATTTGTCGTAATAACAGATACGTCGTACCCGATACTGTTTTTGTATATAATAAACATATAAAGCAAGTTTAGTCGCAACAACCGATTCATAGTTATAAACGATATCATATAAGCTTTTATTTTCCATTATATAAATATAATTTTCGAAAATATTTAAATAATTTTATAAATTACTATTGCTGATAAATGCAACAGAAATTTTGAAGCGTAAATTAAATACAAAATAATTTTATATACATTTGAAATATTTACTTTGATGAAATAAAAAGAAAAATAAATTCTTTTGCTTCATTAAGAATTTAAAGGAAAAACAAGAAGAATGAAAATATAAAAGAATTTCCCTTCTCATAAAATACTACAATTTTGTTTAAATTTTTAAATGCTGGCAAATTTTTATCCATTAATTTTAAGCGGCTTTTTTATTCTTATTTTTTATTTTTTACTCAATTAAAACATTTTGTTTTACGTCAGAATGCAAAGGAAGATTATTTAAAAATGCTTTTTATGATATTTATTTTACTTTTTCTGTAGCTTTCTCTTTTCGTTTGACCATTCACTTTATCAATATTTTGTATTACGAAATAAATGTATTTCACAAGTAGAACTAATCAGTTTTTACATACGAAATATTTGATGCTAATTATTATTAATAGTGAAGCATTTATAACTTATTACAAGATAATTTACAACGCTTATAATACATACTTAAGAGATGAATACATACTTTAGTGAATGGAAAGTAATGAATTTAAATAACTTAATTATCTGTATTGAAAGACGTTTTTACTTTTCTTTGCTTTATCATTACCAAATATTTACCGTCTGTTGATAGTATACAGGTATAGCTTGTTTGTTTCATACAAGTAGCTCAGAATTCTTTCTTTAATTATCTTCACTTCAAAAAGAATTGTTGGTTTTAATTTATGAGTATTATGACTTTATATATTTTTTATTAAAGCTTTCAAATTTATTTAATTAATAATAAAAAAGTACTTTAGAAAAATGTTTTAGTTAGATCATGGATTACATCTCTGTAAATCAAGAACTTTACAAAAAGTTAAAAAATGTATATTTGATAAAAATATTTACTGTATTACTAATTTTTTTTTTTACTTTTGATAATATGTACATCAAATTGGAAGCTCAGTTTAGTTTTTGAGAAAAATATATATTGCTAAAACATTGTTAATTGGAAATTGTTCAAAATTGGAAACACATCATAGGCAATTTATATATAAATGCATTGTCACTAAACACGATTTTAAATTCAATGATTATTTTAATTTTCAAAATAATCGCCAAATACAAAATGTTTAAAATTTACAAGAAACACTGTTATATAATAATACATTTTCTTCAAAATCGGCTAATTTCATGACAGAAGAGCTCTAAAAAATATTTAGCTTAATTATTAAGAAATTGGCTATAAATCAAAATAGTTTAAAAATGGCAAAAATAACATATGTTTATAGTCTTATAATGGTTTCAAAATCGAGTTATTTTTAAATAGAACAATTAATAGTACATATAATAGAAAATTAAAACTTAACTGCATTGCAGAAGGGCGCAATTCAATACTTAAGGTGTCAAGAAAATCGCAAGAAAACAAAAATGTTCAAAATCGACTAAAATAACTGATATGCTAATAACCTCATATTTTAATCAAAATTTATTACTTTTACAGACCATTCAAAATTTCATATTTAAATAAAATCGGAAGTATTTAAATATAATTTTTTTCTAATCTATTCATGTATGTATCATAAAAATAACTATAATTAAGGCATATTTTAGTTTAAAAATTATCTAAATAAAACCCTCACATATATTTAATTTGGATCAAAGGTTTTGAATTGTGTTTTTCAAAGCAGAAAACAAAAAAATATTGTATTAAAATTCAAAAGCTCAATTCGAATTCACTAGTAGGTAGTGATGTTCATATAAAACATTATATACATATTGTATCTATAATAATATTCAACGATAGTAATATTGGCTCCACAAGAACACATCTGTTACCTTGTCAGATATGCCATATCACTTTTTCTCCTCGTCTCTTCGTCTCTTCGTAGTAGCACTGTTTGAATTGTAAAGGAGTAGAGAGGACGGATTGTCGACTGACAAGAAGAATCATTTATTAATACAGTCAATCAGATATCGATGAGGCCATTTCTTCGTTAATATCTTTTCGGCAACGAGAGATCTCTTTGTAAGGAAGAATTTTTTATATAAACGCCATCACCTGCCTATAAAAAGGTCTTCAACCTTAGAAAAATATTTGAAGGATACAATATTATATATGATTTATATCTGAATTCGTTTGTTTAAATGATAACATCATTTTATACCGGATGTTGACTGTTTACATTTATAAATTTATTGTAAATTTGGAATTATCAGACATAAATATGTATTATGGGAAAAGGTAAATTTATCATTTTAGGAAAAAAATTCTATTTATTTGTTATCAGTGTTAAAGATTATGTTATGTTATGTATATTGATTCTACGACACTTAATCGATAAATAACTTCTAAACGGCTGGTAGTACGATTGAGTTAATATTATAAAGCAAACTATCACTCATTTTAAATACTAATAAATATGACTTAAATATATTGCTTCCAATTCTGAACTCAATTAATTCAAGGTCTTTCAGTTCAAACTTTTAGAAAGTGATGTTGTGAGTAGAGTATTAGCGAGTAGAACAAAGATGTATCTTTTTGTTAAAAATTTTTTTGGATTTTAAGTTTGTTTATTTTAAAAACAATTCAATTTTACTTATTCCATAATTTTAAATTAACTTGAATTTAAAATATAACTAAGGCAATAATTTCTATGTCTTTTTCATACAATTATATTGCGTCTTTTGATAAAATGTTAAACTAATTAAACAATATATTTGATGTGAAATAATTTCTGCTAAATATATACATATATATTATAACAATACATAATACTTATCTTTATATACAAACATGATGTATATGAACATATTTACAATAGGTAATTATCATAAAATACAATGATTGTTAATTAATTTGGAAGCATATTATAATTATAAATAATTATGGGTTGTTTTAGTTTATCGACAATGAATGTAAAATGGAGCAAAACTTTAAATCTAAAATGTCAAATCCAAACAACCTAGCAATTTCTATCAGTTCAATTACGAATTATATATGATAATATAACTCCTAAATCATAGGCAAATTGTGTGTAATTTGCCATTAATAACAAATTACGCCACACGACGCATCCAAAGCAAATGTATAAAACATTTCATGAATCGTATTCGATAAATGTCTACCACAAATGTTTAATTATTGTTCCCGCTTGTGTCAGACTATTCAAATATTAAAACGTTGGACAGTGAATTACATGTTGCAAACGTTTACAGAGAATAGAACATAAATGTAATTTACTTTTCAAATAAACGCGTAAATTACAGCCAATCGTTTTCATACAATTATATCGCGTATCTACATTTATAGCGTGATTTTCCAAAAAATTGCTCTATTTCTGACATTTCATAATAAAATCAAAGCACCAAATTCTAATCTAATTATTTCATTGCATTTCATTCAAGATATATATACTCGGTTTCTAAAAAATGACTCAAACGATTTTGATGAAATTCACGGATTTTGGGTCAAAAAATTAATTTTTCAGAGTTTTATTTCCGGAAATAATCACAAGATATTGTTTAAACAATAACCTTTTTGATAATGTGTGCGAAAACTGAATGAAACATAGAAAGAAAAAGAAAAATAATAAAGATATCTTTGTTTAACTTTATGGTCAGTACAAAATATATTTAGACAAGCTTATATGTGTCGTTTTCCAAAATTAAGAAGTCAGAAATATTTAAAGTACTTTTACTACAAGAGAAGCCAAATTCTCGTAATTTATTGTGAAAATCAATTTTATGAAAAGGTTGAATTGCCTATAAGTTTGTTTTATATAATTAAGATTATGTGTAATCCCAAGCAAAGCTCGGTCATCCTGATAATATTTATTTATTAATTAAATTTCGTATTAAGTTCACATCCCAAATAAAGTATTATTTTTTCGGCTAGGCTTAGTGAGTACTTGATTTTACGGTTTTCTTATATGACATACATTTTTTGTTTTATTTTGAAATTATAATAACGCCCCAGTAATTGAAAATTAGTGACAAAACTCTTTTTAATCCTTTTTTCACATTCTACATACTAAAATTCAAAATTGTCATTGGTAGTATGGACTCAAGTTGAGCTCTTAATTTGAAGCGATTTGTCCAATTCTCATTCTTTAGGTAATTGCATATTTTGATTTAAGATTATTGAAAAGCTACTTCAGTTTTAAAATCTATCATACAACCAACCATTTAGAGAGCACTCAAAGTGATTTTTTATATAAAATCTAATTTACAAGAGAACCAAAAATATAAGTAATATTAAATTTTATATAAAAACTTAAAATAATTGGTTTAATTTTTTAATTTTTATGAATAGTTATTAAATTATCAGAATATTTAAAATAAAATTAATTGTTTTTAAATATAATTCTGTTTAAAAATCTGAGGAGTACACTCAGTAAGTCCAAAAAAATTCTTTATTTGCGTCTATTTATACGTATATAATATAATTATTTATAAATCAAAAGTTATATTTAATATTGAAATTTTTTAACTATATACATAAAATAAAATCAATATCTAGGTTATACAAATTTATGAAATTCAACTTAACTTCATGGGCATATTTCAAATTATTGATTTTTGTTTAAGAAAAATCGTGTACAGAATATATAATCTTCGGCATACTGATTCGCTTCGGAAAGAAACAAACTAGACACCAGATAATAACCAACGGTGTTGTATATCGCACCTATATAGTTTCCTATACTGGATTAAATGTTTACAAGTTTTGCAAGTTGAAACTTGTTGTGTTTTAGGTTAGCTTTAAGTTTGGAATTTTTCTCAAACTTACACCTTACACTTTGGGTAAGTTTTTCTTTAATGTGGATATTTTCTAACTACGAATAATATATTTCGACGCAAAAAATACGAAAATAAAGTTTCGGAACATGTAAAATATTTATAACATTTAAGATAATATAAGTTGTATAAAAATAAATGGAACAACATAGTTAAGTTCATTAGAGTTATAGATTTTCTGTGATCGATGTAACATAGAATAGCACTTGAAGTGAAGTGCTCTTTGTAAACCAATACTTGTCAATGAAATAACACTATTAACTATATTTACCGGGAGAATATTATTAATGTATTATAAACATTTCGTTTAGATTAAATTTCAGTAGTGCTTGCTAGAACATGAAATTTCAATATGATTCAAATTATTTTCAATTTAATTTAATTTATATTCGATTATATATGTTATGATAATATTGATTTATATAATATTTATATTTTAATATTTGCAANATTTAAAGAATGATAATTAAATACAAACACAGATTGGTTCTTTTCTTAAAAAAAAATGTTTTATTTTTAATCAAAAATTAAGTTTAAATAAATTCTTAACCATCAAAATCTTAACTGAACACAATAAATATTTTGCGTAAAACTTTAAAATCAAGTTGTTCTTTATCTTTCATTAGTTGTGAACTTCTTACAATCCTAAAATATTTTCTAAGCTTCCTTAAAATCTTAAACTAAGATGGAATATCTTTTCTTTTGGTTAACAATTATATCAAATATTTATCTTGTAAAAGTAGTTTTATTTAATAATTATAATATAAAAAAATAAAAGCAATACTTAAAATTATCTTATAATTATCTTATAGTGGGCCCGCCGCGACCCAGTTAAGAATTGCTGCTACAAGCTAAGTAGGTACTTTATATTATTTTTTCTACAGTCGCTATACAAAGTAGGCGTTTTGCACCCTCTTTTGTGAGCGCAAAATGGTACTTTGCCGCTCTAGAGCGACAAAGTAGAAAAAACGCTCGCTGTCCAAATTTTTATAAAATGNTATATAATATCAATAAGATGTCACGGCAAAACTAATATTCCTATCTCACTCCGCACCACACTCTATAGTGTGCAAAGATAGTGTGACGTCACAATAACACCAAAAACAAATTTCAAATATCTCTTAAAGTTTGTGGCGACTGTAGAAAAATCTTGTGTGTATTTCGAGCGCAAATGGTCGATTTCGAGAAAATGCCGCGCGACTCAATCGACAATGTCCCACTTTGCGCTCTTAATACACAAATAACTATTTTTAAATATTTATATCAGTTATCTACTATTAAGCCATAAATTTTTACCTATTAATGTTTTAAACATTTACATTTTCTATCTTTATGCAGTTTACAGAGTGCCATGCAAAATAAAACAAATAACTTCTTAGCCCTTTATGTTCTTTTGATTGTTATTTTATTGTAAGGAAAAATTAAACTAATGGAGACTTACTTCGAAATAAAATGAATTCAAGTATACAAAATTTGGCAGACCCATATAAATATTCATTGTAATTTTTATTAGAATAAAGAAAACTCAAACTATTAATTTCATCGATATTTTGTACAGATAATAATATATATTGAGAAAATTGTGCATCTTATATTTTCTAATATAAAGTATTAATTTTATTGGATTCTTTCATAAAGTTCAGATTTAAGTAATTAAAATTGTTTTCAAACATTTTAAAGTAATTTTTATAAGCAATTTATTAAGTTATAGTTATTTAGGTTACGACAAACTTTGAAATATTTAAATTACAATAAAATGAATATATATTTTTAATGACGATCGAAATATAATAACAATTTAGATTATAGATTTGATAATATAATATATTTAAAGTAGGAAATTTAAATATGTATATTATTTTAATAAACCACAAATGTTGATAAATATATTTACTAAATATAATACAATATTTACAAAATAAATAAACAAACAAGTGAATATACATATAGGTGTCAAATAACGACATGTAAATGATCCAAGAAATTCAAATCTTCCGGGATACAAACTTACACTAGTGTCAATATTTTACCCCACGAAAAAATGTAAAATTTGACAAATGAAAAAAATTCACAAATCCTATTTCTTCCCCATTGGTTATTTTTGTTGAGACTTCTTCAATTCTCCAGTGAATATTTTTTATCGGTTTGGGAATTAAATTACTGAATATTTTTCATTCGTCTTGACATTTGTCTACCCTACTTATTTAACATTTGTTTGCTGTTCCATTGTTGAATAATTGTAATCAGTTTTTTTTTTTATTTACTTTCAATCTTACTGTAATTTAATATTGTATTTTATAATCTTATCTTTCCTTTCTGTTTTCAAAGGTTAAGATTTAAGACATAACCTTAAAAATCTAAATTTTGATAGTCATTTGTTTCTTTGACCTGTTTCAATTTATTCCAATGAATCGTCGAAATAAAAACGCTTATGATTGAAATATATATTGCTGGAAACATTAATTGAAATTCGCGGATTCCACATAATTAATTCAAGATTACATTTTTCATTAAACTTTAGATGATGGATTTAATTTCATTGCGTTTCATTTCTGTTGGTCGTTGTTTTTATTACGTTTTTTAAACACCTTTTTTAAATGATTTTTGCAATGGGACGGTGTCCCAGTGGTAACGTTTTAATTCTCGAGCGTTGAGAGATGTCCACGGCCTACTTCACTTTTTATAACAGATTTAATGAAAGTGTATTTTATGTAGCCGTAAAAAGCAGTGTAATGTTTATTCCCCCTTGTTGCGGTCCTGGACTCCAGAATCGGTTTTGTTGTTTGTTATATGCTTTTTTATCCATGTCGTTACATTTGATGTTTTTTGATATCGCAATTAATTAAATGTGTTTTATTATGACTT
>CM008235.1:4792997-4817759 GCA_002278615.1 Pogonus chalceus
TTTAGAAACATTATGAAAATACTTACATTGGAAACATACCAAAAAAAATTACTTTTTTAACTAATATCGGCTATTTTCAGGAAACTTAGAAATATATAAATAATTTATAAAAATCGAAGTGTAAATAAAACACAAATATATTTTTATTTATTATTTTAATGTGTTTATTACACATGATACAATGCAGTTTATTTATATTTATATAACATTATAAATAATTTATTATCATCATCTAGTTCACATTATTGCGAAATAGACGATATCACATTGAAATATAGGTAAACATAATTGATATTCTGTGTATTTACAAATTTACAATTTATTCATTTTAAACTAACTTAATATATAAAATGGCTTCTAATTTTTTGTATTGCTATAATTAGATATAGAATGACAAAAGTATAAAAATAATTGCGGACTATTTAAATCATTAATGTCATTTGGACTAGATTAGTATCAGGCATTAACAATTTAATTAAAATTCAAAAAAAAAAAAAATAAAAATGTCAAATGGTGTCATGTTTTAATTAAATGTTATTGATGAGCACATTTAAGAACAATTATTTTTACAATTTTTGAAGTATTAAAATTCTTATCTAAGAAAAAAAAAAAATTAGAAATTAATCTATAAAAAATGTATAATTATATTTTACAATTTCAATTAGTATGTGAAGGTTTATAATTTTTGATACTCCATAGGAAGATGATTCTAAAGAAGTCAACGAAATGACAAAGTATTTATGATATGATGGTATTTTGATTCAAGCATTTTATTGTATAATTTCCTAATTATTCCGGCAGATATGCACAATTATTCATAGAATAATGATATGAGTTTTGTTCATATTATATTCGTTGAAATCTCTAGAAGGATTTGTAAATAAATATATTTAATAAATTTTACAGTCAGTTAACAATGTTATGTTCTTGCTAGGTGTAAGTTGTATTTTTAAAACTTTATTATGTATAATGTTTACTTCTTTGGAAATATAAATAAAATATTCACTACAGTTCACATGAAAATTGTTTTTATGCCTTATTCATTTTAATCAATTCCTAGGCTTTATAAAATCATCGCCTATTACACAGAACTCGTTCAATCTTGTTATTATTTATAGAGCACAATATTTGTTTCAACATAATAATTAATATGTTTAAAGTTCACTTTTTGTTTACACATTGAGTAGATTATTTTTATTTAATTTCGTTAATTTGGTCTTCTATTTGGTTGTTAATATTTTGTAAATAAATATTTCGTTAGTAAATAAATCGATGCGTAAGTTTATTAGGCCTATTGTATTTGATTGTAATTTAAATGATTAAGAAGATAAAATTATTTTTTTTAAATGTAACTAAGAATATAGTTTAAATTCTTTGTTCTTTTAAAGAAATTATTAAATCGTTATAAATATTTATTTACGAAATATGAAAATAAAGTGATGAAATAGTGTTATTTAGTTGATCTCGGATTTTGTGTATATATAAATCCTAGAAAAATAAGACTTGAATTTAATAATGAAACATTCTTTACACACATTGAGTTAAACACGAACGGTTGATGCTCAAGGGAAAAATCAAAGAGGAAGAAAAGGTTTATCCTTTACTACAGGAACACAAACACTCTTTCCGGTTTTTTACAAACATAAACGCACAACGTTTCTTCCGTATATAACTTCTATTCTATTTTCTCTTTTGTATTTACACGCAGCTTTCTTGTTGACAACCCATGAGTGGTGTCCGCACCGTGACTACTTCCCGGTGATAAATTCCCGGTTTTGTGGTGGGGAAAAGTGCTGATACAGGTGAAACTAATGGTGATGTCAGTGATGTCTTCGAAGTAGTAGAGTTGGTGCCAATTCCATTATTGGTGGTACTTGGGGCGCCAGATGGCGGCGGACGTCTACCGTGATCTATTTGGGCGTAAATTGTTGGTTCTTCTCTTGAACGACCATAATTAGCGGTTGTATCTAAGGTGTTTGGTCGAGCCAAGCATAGTTCAGCGTATGTTACCTCGTTGTTTACCTGCATGGAATAAATTTTTATTTAATATCAAACCAAAAAGGAAACTTTAGTAGGTCTTTGTTAATAAAAAAGAAATTTTATTCTTTTATTTAAAAAGAAGTTAATTTCTAATTCCGGCAATAAATCCCCTAAATATGATATAATAATTTAAAAATATACAAGATTTAATGCTTATTTAATACTATTAACCCTTTAAGCGGTTGTGGAGGGTCGAATCGACTCCACTTAACACATTTTTGGTTATAAGATTGTTCATTACTTTTACATATTTTTCCCTTCTCTAGCAGCCCTTTTATAAGTTCATTATGTACACAAATATCAATACTTCACCATTCCTAGTGCTTTCTGTAATACACAAATAGCTTTTGTTTCAGGAGTGATGAAGGCGTCGAATTGACTACGCGCGCATATCGTCAAAACTTGTTTTATGTATAACTAAGATTTATGTTACCAATTTTTTTTTGTTATCTAAAAATATTGTATCTATGTACAATTAAACCTAAAAAGATCATAAAACTGCTAGATGCCTTAAAACTTGATTTTTCCAAAATTTGACTATAATTTTGATTCTATTTTAAAATTAAGTGCAATTTTTCTCTACAAATAGTTTTTTTTTATCCAAAGATATTGTGTCTAGGTGTGAGAAATAAATATAAACATCAAATAGGTCCTTAAAGGCTACGCGTGACCGCTTCCATTTCAAATGATTGCGCGCTCACTTAACGAATTAAAAAAAAGAAGATTATTCTAAATACTTATTATTACTTCACAATATGTTTAAAACAATTAATAAAATGATTTCTCAGATATAAGTAATTAAACTCTCATCAGAAACATAATTAGGTTTTCAATTTCTGTCGGTGAAAAATGTATTCAATTTTGAATATTATAGTGCAAATATATTTAAAATATTTAGTGAAATGCTGGTTATTTTAAGCTTTGAAACAATAAATTAAATTATGATTTAAAAAATGTAATTTAACATATGTTTAAAAAGAAAAAGAAAATAATAGAGAATATAGTGAAAATGAAGTATTAAAATTCAGCATGCGTTCCTGATAACTGCATGGGGCCGGCTAAAAAAGTCTGTGAAAAATAACTTTCAACATAATTACGTTCGTGAAGCTAATCCTAGGGAAACAATACGGTCGCTGCAGCGAACAGATAATAGTTTTGATTTAGGAGTGCGACAGTACGCTTATATATACTGACCGGTTGTGCAGCGTATGCGCGGTCCCTAGCGATATATGCTTCGGCCAGCGGTGTCACGTGAGATGGGGGTGAACTGTAATCCACGGAATTTACAGTATTATTTAAACCTGGCGTTTGTACTGCTGAGCCCAACTGGTAATCAGAATCTGAAAATTAATTTCATAAATTACTTATTTTCTTCTAAATTACTATTCATCATTTTCTCGTTAAATATCACAATTGAAATGTTATTATTAAAAATAAATAAATAAACGCTAAGCAAATAAAGATCAATGAAATTAATAATAAATATACAAAATAGTTTCTTGATAGATTACATTATTTGTAAAGATTTGAGAGTGCTCCAGACATATTAATACTAAATTGAAAAAAAAAAAAAAAATACATTCTCATTTTATTTATTAGATATTTAATTGTAACAATTTTTCTAGTCCATTATTTATAACAATAAAAAAAAAAAATTAAAGGAAGTATTTTAAAATAAAATAAATATTTTTAACATTATATAAAGTCTCAAATTTATAACTTTAAAATTTTGGCAAAATAAGCATATTCTTCTCATTTTATTTAGATATCTAACAGTAACAAATTTTCTAGTCGGCCAATTATAAAAATAAATAAAATTTAAAGAAAATATTTTAAAATATAACAATTGTTTTTAACTTCATAGAAAATACCTGATTTATAATTTAGAAATTTTGGCAAAATTAGCCCATTGTTCTCATTTCATTTATTAAGATAATTTCTAATTGGACAATTATAACAAAAAATAAAATTTTAAGGAAGTATTTTAAAATAAAACTATTATTTTTGATTTTACATAAAGTCCCAAATTTATAGTTTTAGAATTTTGAAAAAAATAATTATTTCTACTTTAGTTATTAGATATATTGAAATTCGTAAATTACAAAGTGTAACTTTAATAAATATAGAAAAAAGTAAGAAATTAAAATATGTAAATATTTTATAAATAAAAAATTTTAATTTAATCAAAACTAAAAAACATTTAATTTTCACTAATATGAGTTGTAGGTAAAATGTTTTTAAAATAGAATAAAAAATTTAATTTGTCGCAAAAACTAACTTTAAACAAAATTTAAGTGTATCTTTTTGGACTGAACTAAATCTTATATGTATATCTTATACATTTTGTTTTATTAAATAGAAAAGCAGTGCATATTTCTTATTGAAATGTAGAATTATAAAGCTCATTAATATATTTTAAGCATATCAAATATAGAAAATAATATAACTGGAAGAAATAAAAATATTATTTTATTGCATTGAAACCAGTAATGAGTAGAAGAGAAGTAATTGATAGTTTAAAGCAAATATTCTATTAGAAGAAATATCAAAGAAAGTAAATGAATAAGTACCAAAAAGTAATTTAATGAGAGTCGAAATAAGTGCCCATATAACCTAGGTATAAGCTTGGTTGTAAAATAAACTCAATACCATTTTCTTAATTACCTTGGAAAGAGTAGTACCAACCTTTATTGGCGGGCACGACGTCAGGATTCTTATCATCCTTTTCAAATAAATCATCCGATTCGGAACGTAGCGGAAGTGTAACTTTCTCCTTGATTTGAAGTAAACCAGGCCGTGAGGGTTGTGAGCCATCTCGGTGTGTGTTACGAATTTTCATTGCACCCACTATGAGTACTGTGACGAGAAGTAGAGCGGTTACAATTCCGATGAGGATGCCAAGTATTGGTGCCAATTCGATTTGATTTGGTGTACCTGATACAAGAACGTCTGATAGTCATTATGAGTGTTTATAGTTCTTTTGGAATTATATTCTTCAAAGCCGCAGCTAGTATCTTTTATAACTAATGTGGTATTCGAAAAAAATATTTTTAATTAAGTTTAAAAGTATCTATTGCAAAGCTTTAGAATGATATTTAATTAAAAATTAATATATGAATTATAAAAGAGCGCTTGAATTTTAATAAGAAAATAATTTAAAATGTTATATTATTGTAAAAGAAATTACTAGCTACGACTTTAATCTTTTAAATGAGTGAATTGAAAATACCTGTTTGTTTTTCAGCAACTTTTAAAGTAAACCCTTCTAAAAGTACAGCTTCACTTTTCCCTTTCGAATTGGCAGCATAAACCATCATTTTCAAAATCTTTCCTGAATCTAACCCACTAACAGTAAATAAGGGGAACTTCGCAGATACATTTGCTTGTAACACTGAAGTTTGTTGATCATAAACTTCCAAGAGAAAATATTGCGGTTGTCCACCATCAAATCCTTCCATGCATTCAACTTCAAGGGATTCAGTTGTTTGGTTTAAAAGCGAACAGTTATATGGAGCATCTGGTTTACCAGCAGCAATAATATGGAAGACACAAGGTTCTCTTTGACGGCCTGCAGTATTTTCCGCCCAGCACATAACTGTACCATAATCTAGTTCTGTCATTGGAGTGTATGTAAGAACAGATTTCGAATGTTCTTGACCACTTCGGTACCGTATTTGAGGTACGTCGATCGTCTCTGCTGTGTTGTTAAATGACCACTTGAACGTGAGTGGAGGAGGATATGAATCCACTTCACATGACACTTTAGCGTTTTCATGCCGGGCCACACCGTATACTCTTTTCTGCTCTGGACGGCACAGAGGTTTATCTGTAATCACGTAATTAAAATCATCTTCACACCTATAGTATATTTCATATTTACATAAATAAAAATAAATAAATAAACACTTACACATGATTTTTAGTTGTACTGTATTACTATCTCCATCACCTTCAACATTGGATGCAATGCAAGTGTAATTTCCAGCTTGCGAACGACTTACTTTTTGCATTGCTAGATCGCTGTTACTCATTATTACTCCAGTCTTTTGATTGTGTTGCATTATTTGACCCTATAATCAAAAGTATTTATAAATAAAGAGCATATTTAAAAAAATAAATAGTACAAAATGTATACAATTTATGACATAAATATTTTGAAAAATAATTGTTGATTAACAAATTCTGTCTACATAATTTTTTATTTGTTGATTAAAATTTGATAAAAAATAATTTAAAAAATTATTGAACAGTATATACTATATTTAGAAAAGTTTATTATAAAGTCTTTGAAATAATTATATCTTTTTTTTGGTATGAAATTGATAAAAATTATTAAAAAAAAAAAAAAAAATTTGAACAGTACATACTTGAAATAAAAAAGTTAATTAATTAATTAATAAAGGGACATTTGAATATGTTTCTTAAAATTATAATTTAAGCACGATTAATCGTTATTGGGATTAAGTAATCCCATAATGATCCCAAGATAAACATTCATAATAAGCTATAGTTTTTAATTTTAAAATGTTGTTTAAATGTTTGGATATCTAAAAAATTCCTGTTTTATTTCATATATTGAATAACAATAATAGATTTATAATAACGCAATTAAACTATTATCTCAAGGAAAGAAATGTCTTTAAAACCATAAAAAGAATTTTTTTCTTTTATAAAATGTTGGTTCAATATGTATTGAATATGTTACACCCTACATCCTGACGCTTACGTTTGAGTGCTATTTAAATTTTAAACGTTTTTTCTCAAAACTATATATTTCAAAATAACGAAAAGACTTTTTGGCCAATCTCTGCTTTTTATTTTTTATATATTTGCTTAAATTTATCATAAAACTAAACAAAAAATAAAAAAAACTTATGAAAAATGTATATTTAAAAACAAAAATTGAAAAAATAAAAAATTATATAATATATCAAAATTGGAAGTTAAAACTTTGAGTACCTAATTTCAAACTTCTGTCGTTTTTAACTAAGTTTTTTTTTTTAGTTTTAGAACAAATTATGACATTTAATAATAGAAAAAAATATATTTTGTTTGTTTTAAGAAAATCTAGAGGGCTAAAATCCGCTCCAATTACCAACTCGCGACCCGTTCTTCGTGGAAAACATCTTTAGTGCTCGGCCATCCTTAATAATTATGTATAAAAAAATTTATTATATAAGTTAAAGTTCAAGTAAACAGTATTCAAAAATTCAGACATATTAGTTTAAACTTTTATCCAGAAAAAAATTATAAAATTCTACTAAAAAACAGCATTCTTAAAAGTTTTTCCTTTCTTAATAAAGATTTTTTAACTTTATTATAAAAGCAATGAAGAAAAACAAAACTACTCGGTAATAATATTCGACAAAAAAAAACCTTATTTCTATAAAATAAATAGGGCATTTAATATAAATTGTAATAATCTAAAAAAAATCGTATATATCTTCGTTTATTTTAATAAGTCTAAAAGAAAATAAGTAAATGTGGTTTTTTGCAGAAAAGAAAACATTTCATTTAATGTAAAAGTAACGTGAGTTATTCAAGTGAAACGAAAGGAGTAACTACAATGGTTTTAATAAATACTCGGAAACGTAAAATAACTTTTCTAACGAAATAACAACACGACAGAAATAAAGTTCTGTATCAAGAATGGAATGTTGTTTTAGAGATACTGAAACTAAAACCTATCATGTTACCTTGTACTTTATTTCACTGAAAATATATTTTCATCTATTTAATTACTTCAAATACGTTTATTAAATAAGCATATCAAGTTAATTATATTATTGTTTACTTATTATCTTTCATTGAATGAGATAATTGAATTGAAATAATCAAATAACATAAATTTAAAAAAAAGCATTGTTTTTATTTCATAATTAAAGTAAGATAATTATATTATATTTTAATAGGTTATAATTGAAATAGACTTTTATTATTTGTAAATTCATTTAAGATAGATAAATAGTGATATAATTGCAATTAAATAGTAAATAAAACAAAAGCAAGATTTGAGTTTGAAATATTGTATTGAAATGAATAGTGGGTAAATGCGAGAGCGTATGTTTTATTGTTTCTAGTTGGCTGAAGCCTGGAAGCGTATCGTATAGTAGCTAGCAGCTTCTGTTCTGATACTTGTTTCTCTGTAGTTGTGGAATTAGTGTACTTCAGAGAGAGGTCGTCACAGTATTGTGCGGTATATATCTTAAAATCAAATAATTCGGGCAAATAGGTTGAAACAAAACCAGGGAGAGATGGTAAAGTCAAACCAGACAGATCAGCATAGCGACCATCTCTAACAATGTGCAAATAGAAATGTCATGTCTGTATCATCGTTGGTTGCCGTGGTGTGGTGTGGTGTGGCATCGTGGAAAAGCGAATGTTTGAAGTGAATCAAGAACCTCCAGGCAGGTTTTGAACTTAAGCTTTAAGGGGATTTCAATTCGATTCAATTCAATTCAATTCAAAATAGAAACTACTATTGAAATTCTTTTATATTTTTAGTCTTTTTCTACTTTTATATATTCACTGTTTCAATACTATTATATTTACCTTCTTCGGTATATTTTTACATTTCATAGAAATGTTAAGTTTAAAATTTATAAATTAGCACTTATATTTTAACCAAAAATAAGTTTTTATATTCATTCCAACAGCAACTTCCAAAATTTTTTCAAAAAGTGTTTAAAATGATATTAAATCGATTTTTTTACATAATTATATTTCTTATCTCATCTAAAGTGACCTTTTAAATGGGTTTATTGATATTCGAAGTCATTACAAAGATACAAGAAGAATTATGGAGGCTGTACAATGCGTTAACTACAGTACCGAAAACTTTAAACGCGTTTTTCTCGAAACGCCATCTTTTCAAACTGGGTGTTTTTTTCAAATTAAAAAAAAAATTTCTTTCAAACTGCCGCAATTTTTTGAATTTTGTAAAAATCTTATGCTTTACGATAGCCAATTTAATATAGTTTAAGAAAATCTAAACGATTTTGTTCTACCTTCTTTAAGGACTGATGGCGACTGGCACCTATGGAGGTGCCTTTTTTTTTAAATGTTTGACGCCGAAGGCTACCACTACTCCAAATATTAATATATTTATTTCAAAATTTTTTATTATAATAATTAAAATATATAGTCAAAAATTCCAAATGATTTAATTGTTATTTAATACATTAAAAAATCCTGAATATCGCTGTTTTTTTAGAGCTGTCAGGGTAGGGTCCCACCTTAATACAATTCTAGATCGTGGCGCGGTTAGACTAAAACCAATTTTGTGTTTCTTTTTTATTACAATCAAATTTTTATTTATAAATAATAATTTTGTTAATTCGAATTAGGTGTTTATTATTTTTTGCTCCTTAAACATTGATAAACAAAACACGAAACAATCAACAAGGTAAGTATATTTTAATTTACAATACTTAATACTACGGCTACTTAAACCCCAATACTTAAAACTTTCAATTTAGAAAATAAAATTAATCATAAAACGCAAAAATTAAAAAAAATAATTTAAGATCATGTGTATTGTATAATGGATAATTTTAGTATTCGAAAACTCAGTATAATTATGGTTTTTAAAGTATGGCTTGTAAATACTGTTGTACATTTTGTAAATGAATATGAGAGAAAATTTATATAATTAAACATATTTTTAAAGAAAATATATGCAGTATATTAAAAAATTTTGATTAAATTTTTTACGACCATATAACATGACATGAAGTTTGCGAAAAGTCCCTACGGTTTAAATGATTCATTCAAAGCTTGATAAAACAAAAGAGAAACACTTTTCATGTGTTTATTATATGAATCTAGTTGGCTAGCCTAACACTATAGGTAGTAGTAACAGAAACGGATGAAACAGTAACAACAGTATCCGTAATTACAGCTGGAAGTCTGGACGTGTCTGGAGTGGTTGGAATTCCCGGGTGTTTCGCACGCGAACAGTGGCGGCGGCAGGGAGAGGGTTCCCAGGGGTTGAACGCGTGACGTTAGAGAAATGGACACATCCATTTTGTAGATATTAAACCCCTAGCACAGTCGGCTTGTGGAATTTCGAGGGTACGTTCAGCTATTTTCAAATGTCTACCCATCTCTCAAACAGGTAGTACTACAGACAACCTATAAATTTATTCGTTTTTTAATTTAATTTAATGTATTTTGTTCCTTTTTTATGTTGATATTAACTGTTCTCGATTGAACAATCAGTTTTCTTTAAGTTGCGCCTCCACCAAATTTCGGCCATTACAGCGAAACCATTAATTTTGTAGTTAAAAGAACTTCTAGTATTTTATCTGCTTACTAATACGATAAATAATATTTGTAATTAACTCATTAAGATTTTAAAAATTTCAGAATTTGAAATTCAACTTAAACTATGAAATGTTAAGAAAGTAGAAGTTTCTTATTACTTTTAAATTAAATTAATAAATTATAAACTAAGTTTCATAGAAATTTGCAAATATTTACTAAAAAATGAAATTTGAATTCATTATTATATCAACTTGGAAACATTAATTTATAATTACAATATCTGGTTAATTATTAATGTATTTTTAGTTCAAAATATATTATTTCCTAGAATATATATATATATATATATATATATATATATATATTAAATAATATAATAAAATGCATTTGTTTACTTTTGATGCTATGCATATTAAAATGAAAAATGAAAATTAATAGTAAATTGTAATAAAGTAATACATTTTAATTATGTATTTATAGAACTTTTAGTACAAAGGATTATATATTTCTTAATGTTATAATAAAAGTACATATTTACATTTTATTCATATAAATTAAATAAAAAGATTTCAAACAACATTAATGCTCCTTATTATGTTAAATGGAACACAGTAAAACTGTAAATATGGAAAAATAATTATTTTAAATAACTAATGAAAATTATTTGTAAAACGATGAATTTATATTGTAGAATATTGAAATTTTGTAATTTGAGAAATATATTTGTTTAGAATTTTAATATATTTTTTTGAACTTTTTAAATCAACAATTTTTCTTTAAAATTAATATGTTTATAATTATTCAAAAATATAAATTAAAGATTGTAATTTAAAATAAATTATAAGTTAAAATTATTACAGATTATGGAAAGAAGTTAAAAATTATTGCAAAAGAAATACTCGAGATGAATATATAATATTGAATTTTTACAAAATCTATTTTTTAAATAGGTATAACAAGACGTAACTCGTGTATAGACACTGCAGCATCCCTAATTTTAGTTTGATATAAAAATAGTTGAAATTATTACAGATTGTGGAAGAAATCTGAAAATTATTGCAGAAGAAATACTGCAGATGAATATATAATGTTGAATTTCTACAATTTTTTTTTAAATAGATATACCAAGACGTGGCTTTTGTATAGGTACTGCAAAAGTACAGCACCTCTTATTTTCGTTTGGTAATATAATAGTTGAAATGACGACCTATTATAGAAGACTACTGAAAATTATTGCAGAAAAAATATTGCAGATGAATATACAGGTATTATTTCTATAAAAATCTATTTAAAAAATAGGTATATAAACACAGGGCTTGTGTTTAGGCACTGCAAAACTGCAGCACCTCTTATTTTTATTTGGTATTATCCATAACATTCAATATAATGAGTTTTTTTTTTAATTCTTTATTTATTCTTTAATAGCATATAATCTTTTAAGTTATATTGTCAGCAGCCATTCCTATATTAAAATGTTAAATGACACCCCTACTAGTTTGCTCTTTTAATTTCATTAATTTTATTTATTTTTATAAGTAGTAAATAAATATTTTTAATTTTTTTCCAATTTATATAAGGTTTAATGGACATATTTGATGTATATTTACTAGTAACCTTAGTTCTTATTTCCCATGATCAAAGCCGGTTGTTGTATGAGAACGTGTCGGTACACGTCACAATACCAATAACTCGTAGAATCAACTGTAAATGGATACATGAACATCTGTTGCCGTGAGCATTTCAACAGGGTGTCATATCGCACACCGGATTATCATTCGAGTGAGATGCGATGCTTCGCTCTAGTTACCATTCTCGCTCTGCTCATAATCATACCATAGTCAGCATCAACACCCAATTAATAATGCGTTGGTCTTCGTCCATGAGCTACTGTTTCTTTTGCGGACAAAGAACAAAATGACTGTCATTTACTTTTATTATGTTGTAAATATTGTTCTTACCTCATTCGGGTAGAATGAAATAAAGAATTTCTCTAGTCGCGTAACACCCAGTTTTTCCTTCATCTTGAATCAAGACAAAAGATTCGCGTTTTTTTCGTTTTCTTTTTTTATGATAAGACACGATAGCGTGAAGATTTTATAGAATGAAGAGGAAACAAAGACAATAATTACAATACCGTGAAATTACAGGTTTTTCTTTCTTATTTTGTATATTCATAAATATAATGTATTTTGTTTAATTACCATATACAAATTTAAAAACGAATCAGGCTTAATAATATCTAAAGAATTTTATATTAACTTTAAACATTAAAATATTTCTTGTGCTTGTTATTTTAGTATAAACAGCTTAAATTATTATTTATTATTTTAACTATATAATATCTCAACATTAAATAATAATAATATATAGCTTTTTATGCATCTGGGAAGTAATGTAATCCCAAAAATATAATTTATGCACATTACTTTCGAGATGTATACAAAAGTTATCTCAGAACCATGAGTTGCAATTTATTTAATAATTTAAAATTTAATTTTCTATGATTTTTAAAAAGGAATCATTATTTGTTTGTGCTCGACGCAACTTGTTTATTTAATGAATTAAATTTAAAACCCTTACTTAATATTGGCACATTTGGAAAAAGTACGAAAAATGTTCCTAGGGAAAAAAGTGGGACTTTATATGGCAAAAACTAGGTACATAAAGTCGTGAGCAAAGAATATATGATCATCTTGAGCATTTCTAATCATTCTTATAATTCTTTACTATATTCTGAAATAAGATCAAATTAAAACGAAAGGAAGAATAAAGGTCCAAATAAAAATATGACTCAGAGAATGTAAAAGATAGGAAAACAATTACTTCTGAAATAAAAAGAATTATAATCAAATTGGATTGAAGCAAAAAATTTTTTTGGATTTAAATAATGATTCATGAAGTTTTATTATAGAAATAATTATATTAGTTTTCAATGTAGGTACAAAGCAAAAAGTTAGTAAAATATGCCTTTGAGTAGAAATATTTGACGTAAATTTAACGTAAACTCAGGTAAATTAAAAGCATGGAAAACTTAGTCCTTCCCACACTGACAAAATATTCACCTATTTTGCTATGCGTATAAACCGAGATTGAATCAACAAAGTGATAAGTGCGGAAACGAAAGATGATGTAGAATAGAAGAAGTAACGAAAGTCTACCTCACTCTTCGACGTCGCTTCATTTAACGAAGTTCACTGGAATGCAAGCGACCGAGAATCCGCCACGAGAACCACAACAAAGTGGGGCTAACCTAGAAACAATACCTACTTCTGGAATTTCAAACGGCGAACATAAAAGAGCGGAATGCGCCCCCATCTTTGTTTCCTGACGCTAGGGTCTTCCCGTTCCCCGTTTTCTTTCAGATCGCCCAACGACCCATATGTCTGTGAAATGATAACGAAATGTACATAAAAAGGATACTCAAATATTTGCCCGGCTTTATTCGAAACAGAACACATTTCATTCGAATGGATGGAAATATTTTGATTCTTCAAAGATGTCTAGTGTGCCGAGGATATGAAGTTGAAAGAGAAACATACCTTTACGTCCAAAAGAATAGTCACTTAACTTCTAATATATTTCATATTTAGAATAATATATTTGCATAAAACATAAATAATGAAGAATTATCAAAAAAAATATTAATAAACGATGTAAAACTACAAAGAAAAAACTAATAACTGCTCCTTGAAACAATATTTCGTTACACATCCGATATTAATAGTTCTTCAAACAGTGTTTTATACGTTCACTGGTTTCACAATACTTTATCGATTTCCGGATTTTCTTGATTGATTGATAATCTGTTGAATGCCTTTCCAGTATTTTTTTCTTTGAAGTAATCTACTGAAGTCTTTCTGGGATAAAATAAATCCGAAGATATGATCCTAGTACAACTGAATGCAGTATTGATAATATAACTGGTTTTTAGACGAAAAATGACGATCGGTTCGCTTTTATGTATGTTCACTCGATTGATGTTTATTTACGAAAAATAAACATTATATAAATGTTACAACCAGCCAACTTTGCAAATAATATATATGTTTCTATAACGCAAAAGTCAACATATTTATATTCATTGATTTAGCAAATTAAACAATGTTATATGGAAATACCAGTTGTGAACTGTAATTGGTATTTCAGCTGTTACTATTTACGACACAAGACTGCGCAAGTATAGATTTTCAATTCGTGTTTTCACAGATGTTTAACATATCTTCTTATTAACACTTAAGATCTAACATTTTTGCAACGTACAATAGTTATTTATGCATTCAGGTAATAAAGTGATGGATTTTTCCCAAAAATGGAAGTAATACTTAAGACTTTTTGGTACAGATTCATTTATTTTGCTAGATATTTCTTATAGATAGTAGAAAATTTGCTTAAAACAATTAATTACTTATTTATGCATCTAGAGAGTATAGTGATAGTTTAATCTCGAGGATGTAAATATATACCGGGTGTCTATTTGATTTGTTATTTAGGAAATTCAATAGTAAATTTTCATTACACTATAATTTTTATCCTATTATTGTTACAACAAATATTTAAGTACAAAAGTTGTTCAGAATTAAAATGTGTATCCATTAAGCATCTTTTTATTTATATACAACGATTCTGTCACAAAATACAGTAAAAATAATATTTTTCATTTTTAAGCAGTTTACAGATTGCCATGCAAAATAAAATAAATAACTTTAAGTGACATTATCTCAGTTCGTGTATTTATGAATTTCCCTAAATTCTTCTAACTTAATAATTTGAATTTATATTTTGGAAATAATCAGAAACGCTTTTTAATTTCATTTGGATCCTGTAATCGATAAATCAGGTTCTTAAGATGAAGTTAGTATACTAACTTTATCTTATGAACCTGATTTCAATATATTTATTTTTATCATCTGATATTATCGCTTGTGATTTTATTATTTATTGAACACAAAAATATTAAAACTCGATTAAATTGCTAGCAAAGTAACCAAATACTTTTATAATACAATTTATTTACAATGTGTCCCAAAAGAGTCGGGGTATTTCCGAAGTTTGGAAACCTCTCGAAAATTTCAATCGCAAAATTTAATTNAGGTAATAAAGTGATGGATTTTTCCCAAAAATGGAAGTAATACTTAAGACTTTTTGGTACAGATTCATTTATTTTGCTAGATATTTCTTATAGATAGTAGAAAATTTGCTTAAAACAATTAATTACTTATTTATGCATCTAGAGAGTATAGTGATAGTTTAATCTCGAGGATGTAAATATATACCGGGTGTCTATTTGATTTGTTATTTAGGAAATTCAATAGTAAATTTTCATTACACTATAATTTTTATCCTATTATTGTTACAACAAATATTTAAGTACAAAAGTTGTTCAGAATTAAAATGTGTATCCATTAAGCATCTTTTTATTTATATACAACGATTCTGTCACAAAATACAGTAAAAATAATATTTTTCATTTTTAAGCAGTTTACAGATTGCCATGCAAAATAAAATAAATA
The DNA here is from genome assembly GCA_002278615.1 of Pogonus chalceus. NCBI lineage: Eukaryota > Metazoa > Arthropoda > Insecta > Coleoptera > Carabidae > Pogonus > Pogonus chalceus. Next base: position 4,808,813 of record CM008235.1, read on the forward strand.
ACTTTAAGTGACATTATCTCAGTTCGTGTATTTATGAATTTCCCTAAATTCTTCTAACTTAATAATTTGAATTTATATTTTGGAAATAATCAGAAACGCTTTTTAATTTCATTTGGATCCTGTAATCGATAAATCAGGTTCTTAAGATGAAGTTAGTATACTAACTTTATCTTATGAACCTGATTTCAATATATTTATTTTTATCATCTGATATTATCGCTTGTGATTTTATTATTTATTGAACACAAAAATATTAAAACTCGATTAAATTGCTAGCAAAGTAACCAAATACTTTTATAATACAATTTATTTACAATGTGTCCCAAAAGAGTCGGGGTATTTCCGAAGTTTGGAAACCTCTCGAAAATTTCAATCGCAAAATTTAATTATTGAAGATGGTCTGTTGGTTTAATTCTTACATAAGCTGAATTTTGTAAGATTTAAGATGAAATCCTTCCTTATAATTCTTTGTAAAGACGATTTTCGAACGTTTAATTCTTGACTCTTTTAGGATACCCTGTACTAATGCATTAATAAGAAGTCTATTTATTGAATAAATTTAGTAATTTATAAACTAAACCAATAAATGTTTATGAGAAATACACTCAAACAAAATCAAATAATACATAATAAGATTAAGTAGTAAAATTTAAAGTGAAACGTGATGAAAGACATCTACAAACTGATGTATTTACCGGAAGGTTGTGCCTAGGGACGATTACTTCCAAAGTGTAAATTTAGATTCAGAGAAAAGACGACGTCTGATTAAGAGTTCCTTTCTTCGTATAAACTTTAAAACTACTGCTTTCTGGTTTGCACGTGTTTTAAAGGAAATTAAATTAGTAAAAGCATTACTTAAACTTGCTAAGAGTTGACAAAAATATTCTTTGTTTTCCGACGAAATAAAACTGGTCATAATTTTCAAAGCTCATAGTATAATTTATGTTCCCAATATTTGCGGCATTTAATAACAGTGTGAAAATATGTAACAAATATTAATCAATATCATTTGGTGATTTATAATGATATCATATTTAAAAAATAATTTATTACAAAAATATTAATCACGAATTATTAAAAATACACAAATAAAACATGTGTTTGAAGTAAAAATACATAAAAAATTATAGATACATTTATTTGACTAATTTATCATTATGATATTATGAAAATAGTTTTTAAAAAATATCTGTTAATAAATCTACAAGCTTTCATGTTAGTTAGTAACAGTAAAAGATCGATTTCTTTTCTATATTTACTTTTGAATAGATGCGTGTAACACAAAACTTTATACGCTGTACATTAAGTACACGATTTTAATATTAATCTTTATTTGAGCACAAAACGCCTTGTATGCAGACGATGTTTACAGATTTCCAAAAAATGAAAAAGATTAGAATAAAATAAATATTTACTTGATGGCGTAACACGCGCGTTTTTGTTAGGTCACACGCAATACTTTACACATTACTGACCTAAATATATATTTATTTATACGTATTATTTTATAATTGTTCTCAAGCAAAAAGTTTTTTTTTTAAGTAAATAATACAACACAATTTAAACATTATTTATTCATTTGTTTCATAATCAATCATTCATTGTTTAAAAAAATTGATTAGGTGTAAATATATTGTTATTAAATATAAATAACTTAAAAGAATTGGAAGGTAAGTTATTTTTGAAATCTGGTTGCACTAACTGATATAAAAGTAAATAAATAAAGGTTTGTTTATAAAATCTTTTATTATATATATATANCAAATAGATGAATTCTATAATTATTTATTATCTATTGTAATACTGATGTTACTAGAATTTACACAAATTCTAAAGCAAAATAACAATAAATAGAATAGTAGACACTGTGAAAGTTAGAAACTAAAATCTTCACTCAAACTAGTTTAGTTGCTTACTAAATTTTAATCAAAGTTTAAATAATTTTATATGACCGAGCCTAATAGGTATAAGAAATAAATAATTTTTTTATTAGTTGATTTTTTAAATCCTAAAAATTTCCAATAATTCTTTTGAGGCTACGCGCGACTACTGCTGTTTGAAATGAGTGCGCAACTACTTGAAAGTTAATATCAAAAATAATTTTAAAGAAAAAACATTTTCGCTCTTAAATTTAAATAAAATGATTTTTCAAACTCTTCTTTAAAATCTTATTAGTTTTATCTTAAAAAAACAAACATTAACAATTCTTCTGATTAGAAGTTTATTTAAAATATTAAACATTTATTGCAAAAATGACATGCAATGGTAATTTACGTTTTGTTGTTTATTTTTTATTCCACCAAATATGTTAAATTTGAACAAAGTCATTAGCAGAAATATGTTTTGTTTGATGTTTCATAAAAATCATTTTTAAATTTCAATGAAATGCTTTATAAAAAAGTATTTTCAAAACATATTTTATATTGTTATAGTAGCAGTTATTATTGATTTAAAGAAAAATCTTAGATTTATAAGGTAATGATAAATTTAAAAAACAATATTTATAACATATTAATGTCCTTCAAAAGTACTGTAACCTTCCCGCAAAATGAAACAAAAATATCTAAATATATCTCATTGTAATTAAAAAAAAAAAAAAACACAAAGCCAAAAAACATGTGTTAAATTTTTAACAAAGAATCTAATTAAATCCCTCCATGAGAATAAAACAGAACAAAGTAAACTTGTTACATACAAGTAACGTTTATCTGTTAGAAGAAACATACAATGTCTAAAAACACAAAAATAACACTTTAGATACTTCATTCCACTAAATAAAAGTCTCATTCAACGAAAAACGGTAATCGCTTACGTTCTACTACAAAAAATGAACAAAAACTTTATCAAAACAAAGAGAAAATAATGTTTTAACTATTTTTTTTAAATATATGCTATAGTGTGTGTTATATAGGTCAGGTAAAATCTATTCGGCTTTTAAATGGGAATATAACTTATTTATTAGTTATTGTTTATTCATTATACTGACAAACAAGTTTAATTTAATTAAGTAATATGGTTGCATATAATTAATCAAAATAATTTATAATGTTCCAAATTGAATCGATTTATATTATTAATATTTAAACAAATTATAAAATATCTTTTTTTTGATATTATTTCATTTGTTATAATTCATTTTGTATAGTAATTACTCTTTTATAATCAATAAGTCAATATCAAAAGCTACATATAAAAATTGTATATTAAAAAGCAAAATTATTTCTTTAAAGAAAGCAGGCGCAGCTCATGTATAGGCACTGTGCAAGATAAATAGAATACAATGTAACGCCATGCGCATATCTCGGCCCCGGGTGACGTAGGAGAAGCGAAGGAAAGCAAGATAAATAGAATATGAGATGCAAGTATTTTTCTTGATGGGAAAGGGACAGAATGCACTTAAATGCATTATAACTACATACAAAAAGTTAACTTAATTGTTATTAGAGAGAGAGATATGTTATTTTAGAAATAGAACTTAATATATAAAATAATGAAAATTTTTAATATTTTACATAATAAGAATAAATCACAATGTATTGCAACAAATAAGTTTAAAATAAAATATATATTTTAAGGGCATTTCTCCTATTTAAATAGACCCAATTAATATTATTTATACTTTTATAATCCATAATAATTTATCAAATAGTTTGTGTTTTTAGCTACATATAAAAAACTAAATGAATTTTTCTTAGATTGCAGAAATAGAACTTAATAAATGAAATAAACAATAAAAAATTATAAAAATGATAATATCATTACATGACCATGTTTGAATATTTTATATTCTACATAATTAAAATGAATCACTATGTATTGGAACAAATAAGTTTAAATTAAAATATATATTTTAAGCGCATTTCTGCTATTAAAATAGACCCAAATTATATTATTTTATGAATTATATTTATATTATTATATTACCACCAATTCTGGGAAATACAACTTTATTATACTTATTTAACAATGAACATCTGGAATTAGACAATTTAACAACTCCTAATAATAAAATATCGGTAACTTAAAGAAGAGTACATATTTTTTGAAATTAGCATATCTGATGGTGCTAAAGCCGAGTATAAAATCATTCATAGTTTATCATAAATATATTAGATAGTAATTTATTTTTATTAATGTTATATGATATAATACACCATTCTGATCCTACTCCAAGAAATGTTTCTATTTATATCTTATATCTTCAGGAAATTATGGTATTATTATACCATATTATCATACGATAAAATATCGTTCATTATTATATTATTATAATTTATAATTAATTCTCTTTCAAAATAATTAATAGTAACAAAAACACACAAAATCTGAAGTAATGAACATTTTACCATTTAAAAATATGCTATACGGCGGGATTAAGGTATGACGTCAGCTGGGACTGTGCGTGGAGAACCAAAATGAAACACGAACTGGCGTTACCTTGTATTCTATTTATCTTGGGCACTGTGAATCTGCAGCACCCTATGTTTTCCTTTAATAGTGCTAATAACATAAAGTTGGCCATTTTTACAAAAAGAAAAATTAATACATAAGGGATTTTCGTAGATTTTGCAATGTGTAGTTTTTTATAAATTTCTCGAAAACTAATAAATATATTAAGTTAAAGCATAAAAATATGTACGAATCATGGAATCTCCTTTCATTTAAGCGTAATTTATTATTTTTGGATAATTGGCTGTTTTTGCAGAAAAGGTAAGGTTATACATCAAGGATTTTTGCTGATTTTTCAATGTGTAGTGTTTTTGCGAATAAATATATTAAGCTGAATCTTGAATATAAGCACAACTTATGCATCAATGCAATTATTTTTTTAAATTTAATTCTTTTTTAAAATTGTATAATATATCATCTTACACCTTCTTGTGAGTAGCCATTTCCAACTTAAAATAATTGCTGAAAATTTTCTGAAACCGCACCTCCATAAATTTAAATTGTTAGTCGCGCTTGGTTAAGTTAATAACTTAAATAAGCTGATGAATAAAAAATTAAGTGAAATAAATAGCAAAGCTTGTAAAAATATTTAAAAGTCTTATAAAATAAAATAAATAAAAGAAAACTTAATGAAAACAATGATTTTGAAAGTAGTAATATAATAGTTTAGTATTTTCTTTGTAACAATATATCTATCTTACTTAGTTGATGAACATAATACAGAAGTAAATAGAAGTAACAAAGAAGTGCGCTTCAGATATTAGAAGATTAAGCTGGAACGCAGAGCACAAACGTACAATGTTTAAAAAGACTCGCGAGAGCAAGAGCTGTGCTGTGCTATGTTCTCCTCTGACAGAAATGTAGGTATACCCTTTCTCTGTTAAAACGTACATACGAACGAAAAGAAACGAATGACAAAAAGAGTAGAATGTAAAACTCGGCAATATTTGCGCCAGTTGAGCTCAGCACGCGCAAATATGCAGGATATATGTGTATATATGTATGTATGTTCGCCGCCTTCTACTCACAAACAAACGTCTACAAAGCATCATGACAGATGGGGATGTGCTATAGTCTTGTTCTTATTTAAAAGAGAACTACAATTCTATGCATGAATAAATATTCTTAATGGTTCAAAATAAAATTATATCTCTAGTTTTTATTTCTACATATTTTTCAAACAATCACTTTATACACCTTTCATTCAAAAAAATAAAACACATTAAGATTTGTCTAGAGTATCCAAAAGAAATAAGTAATAAGATTAAATATATATATANGAAAATAAGTCTGGCGTCTGGCTTATATAGGTTTTACAATGAGACTGGAAGAAATGGGGAAGACCAGAGATTAAAATGTCTACAAGAAGTAAGTCTATCAGATCAGATTGTTCATTCAGTAAATGTTTCTTTCCATTATGAAGTTTTTTTCTTTGAAATTACCAAATTTGTTTTATTACAAGTTTGAATGTTTGCCCATATAAGAATTTAGTTATTTTCTAAAATCTTTTATGATAATTTAAAGCTTTCTCAATTAGATTGACATAAAATTGAATTCAAGCAATTATATAAATACAAACGTTATTCAAATATTTAGTTGTAAAATGTAGATATTTTTAATAAAAGTTAGTTTTTAATACAAAAAATCAAGTTTTGGAGAATAAATTTTTGTCAAACTCAAGTTTAATAAAATTATAAAGAGTCGAATTTAAATTTAAAATTTTGAGAAAATGAATAATAACAGAAAATACCAAGCATTTTTTTAGCAACAAATCGTAAATTGTAGTTCTGGTTTCTTAGTTTCTAGTAAAAAATAATTTGCCTGATAAAAAATGATTTTAAAAACTATTTTTGAAATAGAATAAATATTCAGAACAAAAAACTAAAATTTCGTTATCTAAAGCGCTGTTCAAATTATTTCTTGTATTAAATGAACCTATGAAAGTATTTTTAATAATATTTGAAGTTACCTAGTTTGATTATCGATGTTTTAATTGCTAATTTATTTAAATAATTTAAGAAGAATAAACATTTATCAATTTTATTTAGTGTTTGCTGAAGACTTATTCTAATTTTTATTCGCTTTTAACTAAAATAATTTTTATGCTATACTTGTAGTAATAATAAATAAATATCAGACCTAAATAGAGCGAATAAAAGATTATACCGTTTACATTGCAAGATATTTTCAAATAAAGTTTGTACAAGATAGATAGATATATTATATTAAACTATAGACAGTTCTTACAGTGCACCAGAGTATAGTGAGCTGTGCACTGTCGTATGAAAGACGTCTTTATAACATATAAAACATATATAACTCACGTTATGTTTCCAGACCACTTTGTATGCCCATGGGTTCGCGTTTACTTTACATTCGAAGTAGACGTCATCGCCTTCCTCGATGTCATCTGGATTCAGGTTCGAGCCGAGGGACAGGTGCAATATTGGCACATCTGTAACATACACATATTACATAAATAAAATCACTATTTACCTAGATATACATATTTTCTTTTATATAAAAATATGCAATAAAACTTAGTTATATGTAGCAAAACATATTTAGAACGTCTAATTTTGGTCGAATTTTATATTTTTTTCTGCATAAATGGATAAAGCAATATAGCTGAATTTTTGAATACTGTTTACTTGATCTTGTAACTTTTACAATAATTTTTTTTTATACAAAATTATTGAAGATGTCGGAGATCTAACGATATTTTCCGGGAAGGACAGATTGCGAGTTGGTAATTACCGAGAGTTCTAACTCTCGTGATTTGAACTTAAAACAAACGAAATATTTTTTTTACTATTTTCAATAGTCGTATTTTGTTTATAAATCAAAAAATTGAGAAAAATTAACTAATAGTATAAAATTGAGAACGTTCAAAGTTTTTATTTTGAATTTTTTCTGTGATTTTTGCTTCAAAAATATTTATTTAATACATGTTAAATTAACATTTTATGAAAGAAAAATATATTTTTGATGGTTCTAAAGGTATTTTTTTCTTTAATTAAATATGAAGATCCGTCAGATTTGCTTTTATATATAAATTTACTACAATGGAACAATTAAACTTACATTATTTCATGTATTCTCATAATAAATTAATGGTTAAGTCAAAACACTAGCAGTCAATATTATATTTTGATGCTGAAAAGGCGTATAATGAGCCTTTTTTTCCTGTAGGTACAATTCGAGAGCTAATTATGAAGTTATTGTTTGTTATAAAACGTAAATATATATANTATATATATATATATATATATATATATATATATATATATATATATATATATATATATATATATATATATATATATATATATATATATATATACTTCACCTATATTTAAGCGCGATGCAAATGTTTTGTAATATAATACTTCTATTGTTTCATAATAATAAACAAAGCAAATTGATGAATTGAACTAACTAGAAATAAATTTATTTGTTTAAGATACTATAGTACAAGAAGATAACAATAATAATTGAATAAAATTATTCGTCCAACAACATTTATTTATCAATAATAAATAAATTTAAATATTATATATTGACATTTTTTTAATCAAAATATAGTATCTTCTTTTAATAATGATTTACTAAGCGTCATTAAAATAGTAAAAATCGAATTTGATTATAGTAATAAAATGAAAGTTAATAAATATTAAATGATACATAATTTGGTTAATTTAACAAATGTAAAATTCGAATCTATGTATCAAAACGATAATCTGATTTTATTCAATAACAAATAGTTATTATAATTTGTATAATTACGATGAAAATATAACTCGATCAAAACTAAATGACAAGCATACATACATTAATAATTATATATACAAATTATTTTTGTAATGTACAGTTCATGTTGGCATTATCGACAGAAACACCACAGAATTGAATAGATAATATTCAAAATATTTGTGAAATTATAATTAATTTTTGTTAATTCTATGATTAAATCTTGATGAATGAGATATTATATAAATAACTTTTATTTATTTAAATTTATGAATCGGTATTGGAAATAACCGCAATTATGCAGATATTAAATAGTTATATATATATATATATATATATATATATATATATATATATATATATATANTTACGTCATAAATTTTTCCCTATTACTGTTACGACAAATATTTGAATACACAATTTGTTTAGAATCAAAATGTGCATGCACTGCTATTCAAAATAAAACTTTTTAACATTTTGTGTTCTTTTAATTATTATTTTAATGAAAGAAAGATTAAAATAATTATAATAAACTTATTTCAAAATAATATGAATTCGGTATGAAAAATAAGGCAGAACAATATAAATATTAATTGTGAAGTGTATCTAAAAAATTATAATTTATTTTTACACGAATAAACAAAACTCAAATGAATGATTTCATCGATATTTTGTTTAATTGATTTTTAAATATAAAAGAAAAATTCATAAATACAAGAACTGAGACAATGTCACTTGAATTAAAGTT
>CM008235.1:4835139-4856381 GCA_002278615.1 Pogonus chalceus
AAAAAAAAAAAAAAAAAATAGAAAGTAATAATAACAATATATAAATATTCATATTCAGAAGATAATATTTTTAACTGTAATATAATATTGTATTTCTACATTAAAGTTTTTTGGAATTGCAAAAATAATGACAGATATAATAACAAGCATTATTAAAAAATGCATTTGTTCTCTTAAATATTTTGTGTTATGGAAACAATATATGTATATTTATTTATTTTTCTAATAAATGATTACAATTTTGTATAAAATATGTTGTTTTATTTTATGTTTACGCTGTTATTGAAATAATCTCAATGCAGTATTTCTTTCTAACAACAAAATATAAAAAGTTAAAGAAATAAAATAAAGATATAAATTATGAGTAATTTATGAACGCCACTGCGATTCCTGCAAACAGCACGTGTCATACTTGTCATACTATGCAATCATGCATACAAACGCATGCACTTATAGTTGTTGCACGTTATCAAACGCAATATTACACATATAGTAACGTAATATAACGTAACAAAATGTAACATAACGTAAACAAACGGTGCAGGGAACACTGTATCATGGGAACCGAGCAGAAAATAACTCATGAATGTGACGGATATATATCATCGCGGCGTGCCATGTTTTTTAACGCACAATGGACGTGCACGTTTAGTTTTAACAAATAACAAGATAACGCATGCATATGTTTTTTTACTTCTACAAAACGGATTAAATAAACTCAGAAATCCGAGAAATATACATATATACATTGCATCATACTTTTACTAATATGTTATTTTAATTCAAAGAAATTTCAGTTAACTGCGAAAATAACAATTTAATTTTAATCCATAAAAAACAATATTTTTTATTTTTATCGTTCATAATCCTCGGAAATAGACATATCAGTACCTGTAAATGATTTTACGAAATACAAAATTAAGTATGAATTAAAAAAAAAAACTTGTACATTCAAGTTTGAACTAGAAATACACTGTAAATAATAACAACAAACATAGCTTGTTAATACGTGCTATTGTTCACATGATTCAATGAACAATTATGCTTTTAAATAGAAATAAATATATTTAATGTTGTTTCGGAATGAAGAATTTAATTATGTTTCTATTTAAATGTATTTGTTATCGGATTTAATTAACTTTCTAGTATTCTATTCTAGCAAGTGAATTTCTTTCAATTGCAATGCAGGTAATTTTAAACATAAACAGTTATAAATAGAGTTTTCATGTAAAATATATGTATAGAAACTTAATAAAATCATCTGAAAATGACAAATTCATTTTGAAATAGACATTTCAATTTCAATTTTATTTTAATATATTTTATGATATGATTTAAAAATTTAAATATAGGTATTTTATATTAAATATTATTATAGCAAAAAAGCTGTCAAAGTATAGATCATAAGCTTTCAGAAAATTAAGTACAATTGAAGGCTTCATAGAATTTTTTTTTTAATAAGGACCTAACTGCCGAAATTTTTATGTTTACATATGTTTTATTTTTAAATATACAATACGTTTAACACGGAAAATATTTTATGCAATACATGTGAATTAGTTTTTGAAATGAATAAGTGAAATGCACATGTTTGAAGTCAAATTAAAAATGATGAGAGAAAAGCTGAAAATGAAAAAACAAATTATTATATTCCAATTTAGGTTTTAAAGAAAATTCATCACTGATCGATTGTTTTTATGATTAATTGAAATAGCAGGCAAAGCTTTTCAGAATGAAAGTGCTTTTGTATTCTTGTTCTAGAACGAATATAAAATCATGCAGGTATATAAAATGAATCCGTCGACCTTTTTTTTTAGGTCAATACAGTTGGTAGTAGCTCAGCTTCGTATTTTGTGATCAAACTGAAACGTACACACGATATAAATTGATTTATTTTTTTCCAATAGTAGCTCGAACGTCGAGTGCAACCTATACTTCCAACATAAAACTTATTTCTGGGTTATTATTGAATAGACTTTGACAGGCTAAAATTCATTTTGTGAAGTAGAAAAAATGGCTGTAACGACTAGCCACAATACACAATATACCGACCAGGAGACTTCAGTGGCGTCATATTTATACTTTTTGAATTTTTTATTATTTCTATCCAAACCTGAATTCTATTAAAACAACTTTTGGATAAAATTCTGTAATTCTGTCAATATTTAACTTCTATTGTATGTTAACTTCTCAAGCAACTTTATAAATTAATAAATAAAGAAAATATAATTACTTTTGACAGAATTTTAACCACAAAATAATATTGTATTGGATTAAAAAGATTTGTTTATTAAAAAAAACTGAACATAGTGTAAAACGCAGTTTAGTTATTAAACAAAGTCCTTTAAAATCAAAAATCCATACAAAAACATTGATGAAACTTCACAAAACTATTAAATACGATAATTGCTTCAATTTAAATTTAAATTTTGTAAATATTCACAATGTTGCATCCATAATAAAGGACACTTGAATCGAATTAATTGATTTACAATATGATGATCAATAATTTATTTTTTATTAATTGTTTGCTTTTTAAAGTTATTTCTACCCTTCATTTTTTTTAAACATTATAATAATTACAAAGAATAAATTAAATCTTGGTATAAAGTCAATCAATTATTATTATTAGAATTACGTCGACAAGAATCAAATCAGATAAAATCCTAGTCAATAAATTAAATCGAAATATAATTTAAAAAAATTAATACTTCTTTTTATTAATTTATACCAGAAAAAAAAAAACTTTTCATTTTGTTATTATTAATTTAGTTTCTTCATTTGCGCTATTATCATATTGAATTAATATTTGAAAACTTTAAGAGAAAATATTTAAGTACCGCCACTGTATTACACGTATTCATTACCGCTACATATACGAATGTTTCTTGGTTGTGATTTGGCTTGACGTATATGATAGAAAATGTTGACAGGGGGAGTGTAGAAGTTTATGATTGATTTAATTTTAGTTGTCGGAAAGACAAATTACTTACTACCAAGAACAAATAAATTAATGTAAATTCAATAAAATTTAACATGTAATCTTTTTATTTACACGTTACCAACGACGAAACAACAAATACATTACTCTTCAATGTGTTTATATAAAAAAAAAGCTTTGAATTAACAACATAAATATCTGAGCACGTATGTTGGAGAAACACATCGTAAATATTTACAAATTCAATTTTATTTGAATTTATAACTGTTTTTTATATTGACCTTTCATTCAAATTAAACAGTTCAAACCTTTTTTATTTACTAAAACATATTATTTATTTTATTTTCAAACAATTTTTTTTTCTCATCAAAATTCTATTTTTGAATCATAAGTTAAATTATGAAAAGTAAAGCTCGTTTTACGCGGTAAATACTATTTAGGTAGTTTTTTAGGAGATAGCAAGAGAAGTTTTTACATGATATGCATTCGCGTAAAATAAGGGACAGTTGTTTTACTATAATGTAAAGATTAGTTTAGTTTAGATTAAAATATGATTCAAAAGAAAATTCTATATATAATTGAAAATATATTTACTTATTTCAATCATATTCCAGAATAAATACAATAAGAATTAAAAAAAAAACTATTTCATTAAGGATTAGTTTTAAAGAAAATTTGTTAAAGTATCAATTATTTTGGTTAATAATGTTATTTTTAATGAGCATATATATATCAAAGAGATAAAATTATATAAAAAATATCAATAAAAGCTGTTCAGTATTGTACGTCATCTGTTATTCATATTCGAAAATGTTTTAGTGTTTTTGCAACATCTATATCTACTACATTGTCTTCAATAGTGAAAATAAGCCGAAAGGACAATGGCGGGGAATGAAACATGAGGGGATGAAAAAGGAAACGATGCCGGAGGAACCTCATTGACATTCAGTCGGCGATAGCAGAAGCCCAGTTCACCGATGTACTGTTTCGGAGAGTCAGCTAGCTGCAAAATGGGCAGCAACAATACGGGAGACTCTACTGAACCACAATGCACACGGCACGGCACACGGCGTTATTCTTTGCTAGGCTATGGTAATTGAAATAACTTCCTATACCATGAATTTCAAATTGGACTTCCTGGTTAGTTTTTTTTTTTTTTCTTCTGCAAAGCTGCAAGAGAACAGACAGGAGGCTGTTCCCTGCATATATTCATGTCTCAAGCCGCCAGTCAAACGCTAGAAATATCACGCAAATTCTTCCAAGCGTTTTGGTAATTCTCGCCTGCTGTCTGCTACTGCCTGTTTTAGAAGACAATGTGTGTGTGAACTCCCTAAGCGTATCTACATATCTGTATGTGTGAGTATGTGGAACAAGAAAATCTGATTCGGCAAATTTAGAACGATTTTTGCACGCGAACAAAAATATTTTTGACATTCCGTGAGTTTTATTTAGTTCGAAAAGATTTATCCTTTGAACTTTTAAATGACAGAATTGATGGATATTATTTTATTGCATATACATCTCCGAAAGAAAAGATTTATATCATTTATATATTATAAGTTATTGTTATTCTCAATTTATACTTAATTAAAAACAGTTTTAACTTATAAATAATATTTTCTAAGTTGTTTTCATAATATTTATTAACTGATATTTCAATTTATGTATCAATTTCATTAAGTTATTTTTAAATTCTCTGAAGGTATAAAAAACAAGATGAGGTTTTTATTTAAATTTTAAAAATAACAAAAACAGAAAATTATTGGAAAATAATATCTGCGCATTTTTTATTTATGAAAGAAAATTAAAAATACAATATTGTATATTATTTTTTGTTATTTAAAAAACTCAATTTAATTATTTTTATTTTTTATCTGTAAAATTTGTAGCAAATATTTATTTATTTATATGTTAAAAGATTGTAACAAGTTGTGAAACGTTTTGTTATTTATACTTTATTGATATTTTAAAACAAGGTAGTTGTAAATTCAGTGAAATTTGTGTCGCAACACAGGTCGACAGTGCGCAGTAGATTGCGGTGATGCCGGCCATCAGCGTTAACGCCAATGTAACAAGGGTTCGACGCGTTGAATGCGGTTTAGAACTCTGTGGCGACCGTTTAAATATATGCGCAAAGTTTTTACCGAGACCGAAATGGATAAAAGCTCTCGTCTGTCGACGGATCGTTCACCAAAATGATTGCAATGAACTAGTGATAAAGCCAACTATACGACAATTATATATCAACGAATAAAAATATTTTTCTAAAGCTTAATTAGCATTTTTAAGTTATTATTGGCTTGCTTTTGAAAATAAATTTCTACCAGTTTGAGCGCACAAAAACTTTAATTCTGAGGATATAAATTTTAAGTAGTTGAGAACTATTTTTTCTCTGAAGTGCTATTATTTTGTTTTAACTTTTAAAAGTTTTCTATATATATACTTTCTTTCTTCAAACGGCTCTAATGATTTTGATGAAAATTACGGATTAGGGGTATTTTGGGTTGAGAAATTGATCTGCTAGGGTCTTTTTTCCGTAAAAAATTCATTTTCAGGCAATTTCTACAGTTTTTCTGTATGTTACTTTGTTTTTGATGACTGCGTGACAGTGATTTTTATAAGTAGACAAGTGAAAATTACTGATAAATAAAATGGAAGAAATTAAATTACTGCAAGATATTATTTCAAACAATAATCTTTCTGATATGTTAAAATTTAAGAGAGATATCAAAAGATTTAACAATGATATTGCCAAATTTCCTGCCAAGTACAAAATCTACCATTGCTACGACTCAGTAAAAAATCAATCCAAAAAAGTAATTAAAGCAAAAAATGTCACTGAAAGTGCCTAAAAGTTAATTTCACAAAGTTAAAATTGTATTTTAGAAATAAGAGTTAAGCATTTAACAAGGTGAAGCTTGGTTAACCTGATCAGGACCGTAACTAGAGAGGGACAACAAGAGTATTTGCCAAAAGCCAGATTAAAAAGGGAGCCCAGAAAAAAAAATTCGTCTTATTAATTTTCTTAATGATTTAATTGATACCTTTGCAAAAAAAGCAAGAAAAATACATTTTAAAGAAACTTATAAAGTTTTAATTTATTGTTTTTTTATAAATATAAAATAAAACAAAAATTACGGATAGAAATAATTATAAGAATAATTATTTAGTGCTTATTTATTAAGACTGTAATCAAACTTTAAAAAAATGAAAGAACAGGAGTTTCAGAACTATTGTCTATGCATGGTAAAATTTTTAGTCAAGGGAGTGGAGCAATTCGAAAGTCTTACCCAGGGCCCACAAAAAGTTAGTTATGGCCCTGAACCTGATATTAATAATCCATTGTAAAATGCTCAAATAAATAAAGTGTATATAATATTAAAGTTTTATTTACTGTGTATGTGTATTTACATAACTAAAATTAAATATATTAACTTAAGAAACCATAGAAATAATAAATATGTATCAGAGTGTATAAATACTAGAAACCGAAATTGTATTTGTATACTGCGCAGTCTGATGTGTAACCGTTTTTGTTACCTTTGCCCGGTAACTGTAACTGTAACCGTAACCGTAACCGAAGCAAACAGAAGCAGACAAGTACATAGAGATATCTGTTTCACCAAACACAATCACACTTGTGTTCGTACTATCACTTCACGTTCGATTCAATCAATTCATCGTTGTACAGTCATCAAAGCTTTTGTATTCAATTGTAATGTAATTGTGTTCAAATGCATTGAACAATATGCGCTTTGCTTTTCAACTATTCAAATAATTTCAAAGTCATTGTTATAATCAATGTTACTCAATAAATAAATTCTATGTTCAATAACCATTTTTGTTTTTCATTTTATTTTTTAAACGCTTTTATGTTCAATATTCATTTATTTAGTTTTTTTTCTTCAAAAAGTTGGCAACAAAAACTGTAATTTTCACGGTTATAAACAAATATTAATATTTACAATAATTTTTATCACAAAATCAAATTTTTCTTTTTTAAACTTTTGATGGTTACAATCATAATTATTGTTTCTTGAAAAAGAGAATAACAAAGTAATTTTTATAAGAGTTTTACTTTTAACAACAGAAATAATTGTCATAAAAATAATTTGCTTTGAACTCTTAGTTATTTTAATAAAAAGCCAAATAAAAAAACTACTTACTTCAGTAGTTAAAATTTGTTTTTTTTTTTAATTTTTAATGAGAGAACCATAATTAAATAAAAGTACAAAGTAATAATATGAAAAACATTAAATAAATAAAATGTCTGTAATTTCCTACAATTCCGTGCGCTTTCCTTATAAACGTATATATTCTACAACAAGTGATGATTTAATGTTTTTGTGGGGACCTTCTGATGATTTATTTTATTATGAAACATTAAAAATACATTTATACTATTCGCTTATTTTAAATTAAAAGCTTGCTTTGCTTCCTGCAAACGACAGCTTTGGAAATGTATTAGTTTTTAGTTACTTAGTCATTTGAAAACTTCTTTGATGTAATTTTAACGAATAGTTAAAAGATAATATATTATTTTATTTTTAGTAGCTTATTTTAAATGTTATTTTATTTTGAAATAGTTTCTTCAAAAACAGGTGTAACGGTTTTTATTAAAATCGTTTAAGGCTTTAATACATTTTTCTATATGTTCTTTTTTTGATTTTGTTTTTGATAATGAAGAATTATTGATAAATAAATTGCCACAAGATATTTCAAAAATAATAATGTGTTCGAAAACTGCATGAACGGATAAAAGATAAGACAATACTTGAGCAATAACTAAATAAAAATATCAAAAGAATTAAAATTGCCAAATTTTCCGTTAAGTACAAAATCTGACATTGCTACGATTTAATAAAAGAACATCCTAAAGGAGCACTTGAATTTACAACAAAATTTCTTAATTTTTTAATCCTTAGAATTACTCTTGATTCGACAAAAAGTCAAACTTGATTGTAACACGTATCGACACCAATTACCAGGAAGATCAATATTGTGAAAAGACATTTTCGGTTAAGATTGATTTGCTTGAAAATACAAGTTAACCAAGAAATCGAACGACTTACAATAAATTATTATAAAATTTTCTTTGATAAAATTATTAAAAGAAATCAAATCACAATATACAGTTTTTCTCTTTTAAATTTATGTTGACAAAATTAAATTAAATTTATAACAATTTTGTTATATGCAGTAAATCTGGGAAGAGTAAAAGACATGAAGATTATATTGATTATTATTAAATAAACGGACGTGGTAGGAAGAAGATATGAAAATAGAAGTTATTCATATTAACGGAAAGGATGAATTGAAGAGACAGACAGCGACAACGAGTACCGCAGTTATTATTACTGCTGTAAACCAAGTTAAAGTCTAGATTCTCGGTAGCAGTATATAGCAGCTATGTCCCTTAGTATGTTTCATGTTCAGTCTTTGCTTCCGATACGATGTTCCTTCATGCTGTGTGCTAGAATCTGCAGCGCGCGACATGTATGTATACGGTAGGAGTATTCGCGTTCCAGCCATTCCAGCAATTTGCCAATGCATTAGAGAAACGCGGGCATGGGCACCTGCAGAACATGTTTCTCCTTCCCCTCTTTAGCGTACTTGAGTTCTATAGTTTCCTGATGTAAAGACGGAGACGAGGCTACGATTTGTAAGCTCTAATCCACTACATATACATGATGAAAACAAGGCTTTACTGTTCAGCCGACTGGGCTACAAAGCCGCCCGAGTTATGAGAGAAACTCTTACTAAACGCGATCCACGCATTATACGATTCGTTACGTTCATGAATATTCAGGCGATGCTTATTGTAAGATAGAGCCATCGAACAATTCATCCGACGTAACGTTACGTTTACGTTTACGTTACTGCTACGTTGCTGTTCGTCTGTGTACTTCCTATACTATGATGAAATCATTTCAAGAAGCGTCAACAGCTAAATATGCCTGTTTCATTTTATACTTTCCTCGCTTCGTGAAGATTTCATCGTTACTGAATTATAACCTTACATTTTTAGAGTTTTTACCGAATAATAATACTGTAACGTTTATTTATTTTAACGAAGATAAATAATAAGATTAAAAATGTTTATAAATATAGTTTATTAATAAGTAGAAAATATAAAAATAAGTAGATAATAAAATAATAATAATATAATAATAATAAAACATATAACACTAATTATTTATATACACAGTCACTAGATTAGCCGATTATTTATTTTCACATTTATATTCACTCCACGCACTTATTTATTTCCACGAACTCATGTACAGTTCATTTCAACGTTCTGTTCTTAACTAACTAACTTAGCCAAATATTTTTCCTTATATAGTTGACCCGAGTTACTCTGGTGTCTTCCAGTATTTTCGGTTGGTTTCTGGTACTTTCGATTGCCTTCTGTCGTACGTGAACTTCTGAGTATTCAAACAAACACATGTTGTTTATCGTTCGCAACAAGGCCAGGCACCAGTGGCGGCGCTTTCGTTACAATACTAAATAAACTTGAAAATTGTATATAATAAGTTTATTAAGTTAAACTATAAGAAAAGGAGTTGATAAAATGTGATGAAAACGTTCGCAATAAATTGTATCAGATAAAATGAAGAAACATTGGTATTTAACTGAAATTTAGCATAAGTATAAGTGGAAAACAGTCATAAAGAAAGGATACAAGACAAGCGTGATAAAGTAAAGTAAACGAAACCAGAAAGCAAGCAACCAAGCACCGGCTGCTCATAATCGTCTCCGCGTTTCTCTGGAAATTATTCAGTATCCTTTAATAATAACGAAATCCATCCAATCAGAATTATTCTGTTCGCTGCATGCAGACTAGGCTTAGTAGATTAGCGGGCCGGAGCGATCATCTGCTCCCGGAAGATATTCCGGAATATTCCCTCCTGTGGAATCCATTAGCTAGCGATCGTTACGCTGCTTTTCGGTAGCGGTTTCATCCAGAACACCTACTGAATTAATTTGTACTTTTACTGAAAATCAGTGCCTATCTTTTCGCGTCGAAAGCACTATTTGAAACATTTTCTCTTGATGATTTTTCTTTATGTTACGCACTTACAACGTTTATTTAGTTTCCAAAAATATTATATACAGCCCAGCTTTGTTATAATCTCAAAAGATCCGAAACAAAAAGTTTTTAAATTATTCATTTAAATTCTTAACCAGCCATTAAACAATTTAATTTAAAATACTTCGAAAAAAATAAATATAATTAATATCACCTTCAGAAAAAAATAAATGAAATTGCGTTTATAACGTCAATAAATAAAACATTTCAAAAATGCAACAGGGAAAAATGATATATTAAAAGTAAACTGTTAATTGCATATTCACACAGCAATAATAATAAGAGCTTGATAAATAGTTGCATAAATTATTATTAATTTGCAGTCGACATAAATTTGTAACATGATATGTATGTTGGAAATGACTTGCATTATTTACTATTTCATTTAGATTATTTATTTCATGTTTTCATACATCTTAATACAAATGTATTAAAATAAAGCACTTTTTTGCTATATAAATAGTATAAAACAGTATAGAAACGTATTAGAACCTTTAAAAACTCCATTTTAATAAATAAAATAATAAAACACCAATCAAAACGTACTAAGATTAATGTACAACTTTTGATTTGCTAGTTGTGGCAAAGCTAGGTATGTATCTTTACATCAAGTACAAGCCAATCAGAACTTAACTTACTTAGTAGAACAATTTTCGGACCAATAATATAATTTATGGGACGGTTTTTGAAATTCAGTTAAAAGCATATAGAATGCGCCAGCAGTCTCGTTTGTTATTTGAACTAATGCTTTACTATTGAGCACATGTTAATATTTATTTTTTCAATATTTTCGTGTTGTTTTTGCTGGGTGGGGCTTGTTTTAAATATGAAATTATGAACCAATGAGTGGAAATGGGTTTGAATTTGTATAAAAATGGATGTTTTGTATTAATAAATATGTTTTAAGATTATTTTCGAGAACAATTGATATAATTTCAATATTTTTGGGTGTCATATACAACTTATTTGGAATTTTTTTAAATGTCAAATTACAATCGAATCAGTTGGAATTTTTTACTATATATGTGCACGTATTTTAATTATAAATAAAAAAATTTGAAGTAAAAATATTAATTTAAATTTTGGAGCTGTGGTAGCCTTCGACGTCAGACACCTCCAAAAAAAGGTACCCCCATGGGTGCCAGTCGCAATCAGTCTTTAAACAAGGTAGAATTAAATCATTTTCGTGAAAAAAAACTTTAAATTTGTTTATAAAAATCGAAAAATTATCTTATGAAAAAAATTCTAGGCTTCACTATTGAAAAAAAAACAGTTTTACAAATTACCAATAAAGAAAGTGATTTCATTGAATGGTTCTCGATAAAAAGTGGCATCCAGTTTGAAAAATGTAGTTTCGAGAAAAACGCGCTTAAAGTTTTCGATACTGTAGTGAACGTATTGTACGGCTTCCACAATTTTTCTTGTATCTTTGCAATGACTTCCAATATCAATAAACCTTTTTAGTGGGTTATTCTAGACAGTATTAGAAATAGATTTATGCAAATAAAATCGATTTTTTGAAACCTTCAGGGTGGAGTCCACCTTTAATAAATGATTTAAGTTAAAAAAGTAATTATTTATTGTTTGAATTATATTTAAAAATAACTTTTTTACACACAATCAATGGTTCTTTGCTGGTGTTTGCATTATTAAAAAGTGTAATTTATGCAACGCTATAAATAAAATTGTATAAAACAGATTATAAATTTATCTGTTTCGATTTAAAGGCTTAAAATATAATATGGCTGATTTTTTGTTTATTTTATTTTCTATCGTATTTCCCTTCCGACAGACTTTAAAATTTTACTTCGTTACGAACCTGCCCAAGACATTCTACTAGAAAATACAGTGAGTGCGTAGGTGATAATTGAATTCATTTCAGTGTCGCTGGTGTATAATGCAAGAAGATTTCAAGTCGAAGCACATTCTAGCGACCCAACGCCAACTATTTCACCATTCCACTATTCCGGTTATTTCGCTATTCTGTTCTATTCCATCTGTAATACGTTTCTCGATAAGCCAACACACACACACACTTAGTTCTTTAGTTGCAGTCATTTTCAAAATGGCGACCAGTTTACGACGTTTTAACAAAAATAACGTGACCTACATAACGATGGATAAATGGGGTTATTTGCTATATGGGTTACCTATTTTACAGTACTGGGTCAATATAGTTTTCTTGTTGTACAGGTATTTTATTTGTTAATTTTTATTCTATTTTTATATAAAAATGCTTTGTTGTAAACAGCTTTTATATTATAAACTTTTCATATCAAGCGATTTTCTTTTTTAATAAATAAATTTCTATTTAATAAATTCTGAAAATAATTATCTTCTGTGAAAAAAGTACGAAGCGGAATTAAAATAAGAAACAGAACTTTATATTTTGTTACAATTTAACAGTTTTATATAGAATATTTAATTTAAACAGTTACCATCTTTGTACGAAGATTCTAAATTTACACTCTTAATGATTTGAAAAGTTCCTATTTTTGATTCGATAAAATATAACATGAAAGGAAAGAAAAAAGTTTAAGTTATAAATATTTAAGTGACAGAAATAACTTTAGATACAAATAAATAAAACAAAATTTAATTATTATAACAAAGTAAATCTGTCAGATAACGTAAGTTTCCAAGTATTTAAAATAGTTCGTAAACCTTGTGACAGATATTTGAATTTACGGTACTATAGAAATGCTTAGCTTTCATTCTAGATTTCAGAATGCATTTATACAAACTTTCAAGTTAAGATAACAATTTATGCTTATACACATTTTAAGATTGTGAAATAAATGTTATTTTTTATATATTTAAGTTTATATTAATTTTTATATTTTTGGGATTGATGAAGTAACAACCTTTAGTATTTTTTTTTACATCGAAATGAAATATATATTTGTACAAAGTCTTTTATCATCTGGTTTTAGTGTAGTAGAAAACAAATGGACCCCAATTCGTACCAAGAAGTTTAAGAGCTAAGTGTTCTCGCAGAAGCAGAACAATAGTTAAAAAAATTTAATATTTTTGAAAAGATATGTCTTATTTTACGTTTTACTAAATAATTAATTATTACCACAGTGAAGGTTAATAGGGAAACTATTTTTTATCTTGCTTTCAATAGTTAAATCTCTATTCACATCAGTTTCTAAAGATTTATTTTGATGGATCTTGAGCAGCAAAGGTGGTAAAAATTTTAAATGAGCTAATAATTAAAGTGCAATAGGTGTCCCTCTTCGATTTCGTCCTACATTAAATATGATGCTCAACACTCAAATCTAAGAGACGCGTATTTTTTTATCGGCGGAAAAACATATTTAAAGGGTGAAGTCGTCTCTCAAAATTGATGGGTCAAGAAGGGTGGTTCTTAGTTTTTATATACTTGCAACTGTTATAATCTAATTAGATTAATGACATAATAATAGTCATAAAAAATAATAAAAAATACATTTGATGGCATAGCCAAGGGGTCCTTCAAACAGAAGTAATACTGGTTGAAAAATTAACTATCAGTCGCATAAAATTGATTTTAACGGTAATTTAAACTAGAAAAAATTAGTAAATACGTCTTCTGACATTTAAAAAAATAATTAACCATAAGAGGTAAACTATCCCTTAAAATCAATTTTTTTTTTATTTAACTAATGCTTGACTTTGAACGGATTTTTTCCGTAGAATTCACTTTAATATCAACTTAAAGGGATGATTTTACATTTTAAATATGTTTTTTGTACTCATGCATTGAAAATTGTTGATTTGCGTTACCTAAGCAACATCCTCCTATTTCTAAGGTATCTATTAAAAAACTGTATATATGATAAAAAAGTATAGTTTTTCAAACTTTACTTTTCCTAATAATAATTATAAAAAGTGGTAAATTATCGAATGAAATTTAATTTTTAAGTATAAATTTAGTGTATTTCATTAACACAGTTGGCAACACATTCTGTCTGATTTATCTATGAAACGTCAAACATAACCATTAAAAATAATATAAACAATTAATTCATAGTTTTAAACTTTTCGTACAAAAAATATTTTACATACTTCTTGCGTGAACTTGGTATGTAAATAACTATTTCCGCC
Source organism: Pogonus chalceus (assembly GCA_002278615.1). NCBI lineage: Eukaryota > Metazoa > Arthropoda > Insecta > Coleoptera > Carabidae > Pogonus > Pogonus chalceus. Next base: position 4,849,263 of record CM008235.1, read on the forward strand.
AATAAAAAGAAAGTATCTCTTATAATTGAGCGTAGAATATCATATTTAAAGCCGAGCTAAATCGGCGAGGGGCACCTCTTGCACCTACCTTGTAAGTCCTATTGTATTTTTGTCTTTGAAAGACCTAAGCATCTTTAATAGAAATAATAATTTATTCAAATTATTAATAAATTGTGATAAATTAATTAAATAAAATGAACTTAAAATATTCCTTATATTTAGACAGTATTAATGAACAAAAAAATTAAGTTTACCACGCACTTCCAAAATTTTCTTGTGTGGCAGTGTTATAATTAAAAAATTCTTTGTTTTCATGCGGTCAAGGCTATTCACTACTTAATAAAATTAATTGAAACCGTAATATTTTATTCTTATCATGAGCACGCAATTTGCATGAAAAACGCAAAGTAAAAAAAGCAAAACAACAAGCACTTCGATACGAAGGGTTTATTAAAGTTTTTTCAAGTTTAAGCTGGTCTCTGGAGAATCATGGAAATGTTAATTTATTATTTCTCCTATTATGTATTTAATTCTAGAAATTATAATTGTAGGAAATTGAAATTATACGTCTGTTATCATTATCTCTAGAGTTTGAATTTCATTAAAGGAAATTTTAATTATTAATATGTATTAATATTTAAATTGAGCTCTTAATACAAGATAATCAAAATTATATACAGTACCAGAAATGTTGTACTAAAAGCATAAGAAAACAGTGTTATAAGTATCCATTTAAAAGAACATCAACATAATTAATATCAATTTAAATTATTCTGAGAAATCTGTGAAAGTACAACACGCCATTAAGAACATTCTTAATGGAAACTTTGGAAACGTGAAATTCTTGTATTATACAAACGTTTTTAATTTATAAAACAGAATACAATTTAAGTATATTTATTCCTTAAAAAATTATTATAATATTTATATATTTTTAAATTTCAATGAGAGAAAAAAATGAAAGAATTCATAGTAACATTGTTAATTTTTTTTGTAAAATTACAAATTAATGTAAATTAATACGAAATTAAAATACAATTTAAGTAATTTTTCGATACATGTGAGGAAATCTATTAAGATGAGTTGTGATTTTACAATTTTTATGTAAAAACGGTACATGCATTGTAATTTCACTAAAACATTGATCGATATCTCATAAAAAGCTTCTTAGATTTACAAACATAACTTATAATTTAATTTGCTTAATTTTTTTGGAAAATCACGAAGTAATATTGTAATTTATATTACAATGAATTCATTGCAAATTTTACATTTTTTAATTAATTACAAAACCATATTTGAAAGTAATTAAACCAGAGCTGTAAAGTACCGAGTACATTTGTACTAGAGTACAAATATGAGTACAAGTACCAGGTATTTTTCGAGGCTGAGTAAATGTACTCGTACTCAGCCCCAAAGTACCTTTGTATTTGTAATTAGCCTCGAAATGTTTAAAGCCTAGAATGCAGTATAAAATAAAAATTTGTCAATAAAATGATCAAATTCATAAAACGCCTTTTTAAAATATTTAAATAATTTAATATTGTTGACATGTGAAATACTTTGACAAATAATAACTAATAAAATAAGTATCAAAATTGAAATATAAGTCTAATTTTTATTTATACTAATAACATAAATATAAGTTTTATTCAAAAATTTTTTTTCTAAATTATTAACAGTTAGTAAATATAATTTAAATAAATACATAGAACGCTGTATTTACGTTGTAGTATACAAGACATTACATACAATAAAAATAAATTTAAAAATAAAGATTAATACATAATATGAAGTCATGTGGAGATAGAGAATAATAATAACAGATAAATAAAAATGCAGACTATGCAGAAATTAAACAAAGCATGAACGGTACTCATCACACTCGAGTATTTGAGTACGAGTACAAAAATATTTCGAGGCTGATTACAAATACAAAGATACTTTGGGGCTGAGTACGGGTACATTTACTCAGCCTCGAAAAAAACTTGAGTACAAATACCAAGAAATCGTACTCAGCCTCACAGCGCTTGAATACCTAATACTTGTACTCATACTCATACTCATTGTCAGCCCCGAATTGTTACAGCTCTGAATTAAACTAATAAAACCTCAAATGTTTTATAAATTTACTATACTTTGCTTTTATATTACAGAACTTATTGATTATGTACCATATTGTAAATATATTATAATATTGCATATATATGCAGGTAATGTGAAATTGATAAACTTGCTAGTAATATTATTATAAATATGTTGTAATATTATCAAACAAATACGAAAAAAATAAATTTTTGTATAATTGCGATACTTGATTTGAATTTTGATTAAATGTTTTGCGTATTAACTTCAAATACATTTTCAAATATATTTTTGTTTTATTATTTATTTTTGACTATTAAAAAGTTTAATTTATTCCAATATTAATTATAAAATATTTTATTATTAATATTAATGAAAAAGTGAGAAAATTTTTAAATAATAAAATCATTTGATATTTGTTTTACAAAAATATAAACAAAAACATGAAAATACAATTAAAATTTAAAATAAAATTACAGTTAACAATAATGTCCCATTATATTGTATAAACATAATAAAAATTATAATAAAATTTTAACCAAAATAAACAGAAAAACGAAAAAACAATGAGAAACAAACAAATGAGTATAATGCAATATTTTGATGTTAAAATCAATTTTAAAAGGCAATGTAAATTTAAAAAAGCTTTTAATGGAATTATTTAGTAACCAATAATTAAATATGTTCTAATTATATGGATTCATTTTATCGAAAATAATTGAGAGAAACAATATATATTTTTTCATAGAATTTATTAATAATATGAAATTTTGAAATGTACCAATCTACAATTATTATTTATTCAATAAATTATAATGAAAAAATAATTTAATAAAATTATTAATAATTAAGCTATTTCCTAAATAAAAATGTTAATGAATGCATTTGCATCAAAATGTTGCAGATTTACCAAATAATATTAATTAGAATAGATTATAATGAAAATGTAATTGCAGACGTAATTAGAATTGAAATTAAAATAATTTAAATATGTTTAAAAGTATATAAATGTAATAAATTAGTAAATTATTTATGAAAATTCGTTTTAATTATGTATTTATAATTTAGACAATTATATTTTAATTAAAATAAATGTATAAATAGTTTATGCATATAATATGAAATTAAAATTATTCTAATTAACGAGTTAAATTTAAATATTTAATATATATAAACAATATTTTGCAATTTTAAAATTAATAAATATAAATTCATGAAATTTTAGTACAAAAATTTATTTGAATTATGAAATTAAACTAAACTCAAGTATTTTACGGTAAATACAAACTATAATTAGGTAAATTAATGATTGAATTTCGTAATGAATGATGCATTAATCGTTCACGGTACATTGATGTTAAAAATTAGTCAAATCAACTAAGTTTAGATCAACATATATTTTATCAGACAAATCTATTGAAAATTCACGGCATTTACCAATTAACTTTGTGCTACAATTCGTCTATTTCCGTAAATTCTTATTACCTGTTTGATCACGTAACTTATTTAACGGTTCTGTGATTCTTTAACAGTCAATTTTATGATGAAGGTACTTAATTATTCTTAAATCTAGGAAAAACATTTTATTTCTTAATGAGAAGTTTAATTTCGTTACTGCGTGATATATCGAACGCTTTGTAGATGTAAATTAGGCCTAAAGGAATATTTATTACTGTGTAATACGTATATAAAACATGTTGTTAGTAAATAATGCAATTACCTTTAAAATACCTGTTTATTCACCTATAATAAAAGGCGTTTACTGTGAAGCACCATGTTTTATTCATAATAGCTCTATTGGAACAAGCCTTAACCTGCTCTTCAAACTGAGGATATCTCATCAAATTTATCTCTTTCAACAAACGATAAGATATTATATTGCGGAAAAAAATATATAATGGTAATATTGTTTTTGCTTTTTACAATTTTTACAAAAATTGTTTATACTTTTAAGAATATTTTAAATGTTTAACCATTTTTTGAAGTAGTAACAATTAAAGTGAATATTTCTTTTTTCAAACTGGTGTTCAAGATATCTCCAGATAAACTCAACCGATTTTGATAAAGGTACAACATGTTTTCTTTATACAGTCGAATCTGTCTAAAGGGGCTCTGTCGGGGTAGGACCGTTGTCTAAAGGTGCTCTCCCCACCATATATTAAAAATAATTTCTCCTGAAGCGCTCGGGTGCGCGCGGAAACGACAGAATTGAAGGGGAAATTAAACTCTGAATTGTGATTTGACGCTCGTGAATGCGAGTGAGGGAATATTCGGACACCTTTACGCAATGAATCCTGTAACCCTAAGACAGAGCACCTTTACGCAGAGCACCTTTAGAAAGAGTCGACTGTAGTATTATTTAAGACGTGACATAAGATTTTTTTGATTGTGTGTCAACTTTCTAAGTTATATATTTTTTAAACTCAAAATTTGGATAAAAATGGTTTTTTTTTGAACAGCTGTCATTTATACAATAAAAAAATTAATTTCTGCCTACGTAACATTTTAGTTATTACCTGTCTTTATGAGAAAAATTTTATTTTATATTTTCAGTAATGCCTGACAGAGAAAATAAGTACACCATCAGCAAGGATTTTATAAAACGAGTCCTACTGATTGGTTCATATCTTTGTCATTTTTTTTTATTTGTTTTTATTAATTAATAATAATAAATATTAAAATAATAAAATATTAAAATAAATAAAGTTTTAATAGCGGTATGAATTTAAAAAACTGTTTAAAGTTTCTAAAGAAAAAATTGTTAGTATGGCTCAGGATTTGAAATAGGCTTTATCTAATTTTAAAACAAAATTTACTGGGTTCTTTTTATCCTTAAAAGTTTTTTTTTGAAGTAATTTCCTTGATAAAATATCAAGATATCATATTTTAGTTAATTAATTTTTGATGGACACCGTGTTTGTATATTAATATGCGTTTAAATACATAAGTATCAAACTCGTAAAATATGTAGACGGTGAGGAGATAGTGTTTGGTATAAGGTACGGTAGTAGACACAGTCAATACGTGACGGTGTGAACTAAATGTAGTGGCGCATTGCAACGACTACACTTCTGACTACCAACTAGCATAAGGACTTGGACTAAGAGAAGTCTACTTCGTTATGCAAGCTGTTCGCGGTAGTGTGGCTGAACGTGGCACGTGCGTTATGGATAGATACCGCTTGCTGAGACCAGTTTCCGGTACTGTTTGCAGACATATCTTGTATGCGATTCGTTAATTGTTTTAAAGGAATTTCCAAAATTTATTACTTTCTGCATATTAAATTATTTAACAGTAATAAAAGTTTTATTATAATAATTATAGCTATTGAATTAAATGATATATGTTTGTAATAAATAGGTAGCTTCGTTTATAACATGATGACAAATATGAGCATTTAATCCTAACGACATAGGATCAAATTCTGTATCTCTCTACAATGTGGGGAAAGTACGAGAGTAAATTAATACGATACCATTTATATAATTGAAGTTAATTAATCCGTTTAAAGTACATATGTATATGCTATCAAATATAAATGAGCGAAGATAAATATTCCAGTAAAAGTTAAAAACCCAGTGCAATAGCAACGTATGCATAAGTTTTCAATAATTTCGTTTACGTAAAGTTGGAAAACTTGAATTGTCGCTCGTCCCAAAACCGCACTTTGACATTACGATATAATTTATTGGTTAGGTTACAGAAGTCCCGTGCTCCCGGTGTTCGTACCGAGCCGGATATTCACAAGCCATTATGCAGATTACTGGACGACCACAGCAGGGAAGGCTGGTGGCACCAGTGAGCAAGAGACTCGGAGACACGAGCCACTGGCGCAGTGCAACGTAACGCTCTTATACCAAGCACACAGTGAAACCAATGATGACAACCATGCTGGTGCTGTGCTGTGTCGACAAGCTGCATATTGGATTTTAGACGATAAGGAACATTTTGGAATTGATGATATTCTTCTCGATTGTCGATAACTGTTGTAACTCTTTCCAAGTCTCTAAAATACTTTGTTATTTCCTTGCGTTGGTTTTACATTCTTTCAAAAAATATATTATATTTATTTTTTGTTCTTCATAATCATAATTATCAAATAGATTAAGTTACTAATAACTAGATAATAATTAACGGCAGTATTAGGATTTGTAGGATTTATCGATATATCCTACAATCAATGACTATCAGAGTTGATATTATTTTTAGATGATAAAATTTATTATACAGATGGTAAGTCAATAATTATCATAACAGATTTAATAATAAAAAAAAAAAAATAGTAATCACTTATTGAAGTTGATTAGGGAATTATATAATACTATGATGGTTGTATTTACCATAAAATGTTTTCCGTGTATTGTTTATATTATTTTAAGCTTTAAGTTTTCCTATTTTACAACAAAAAATATTTATCCTAAATTAACCTATCTCTTTTAAGAACTTTTATTTTTGATTAAGTTTTTTATTTAATCTTTTAAATTTTGCCTCTAAAATAAAATTCAATAAAAATATATTCAAATTGTATATCTTTTCATATTGACGAAATTGTTAAGAATTAAAGTCCCACTTACAATTCACGTGTGGAATTTGGTTAAACAACAATATTAAATATTCATGAAAATGTTGCCGTGATTTTGTTTAATGGATAAAATTTGTCGCACGCCAATGGAAATGGTCAGTGGTCGAACATTGCAAACCACAGCAACCTCTAGCAACGTGACCGTCTTTTAATATGGACGGAATACTGAATTATAAGTTAGACGGACGTTTCGACAGACATTTAATACGATGTGCATTCGTTGGGACATCGAGAGCAATTTACAGAAGTATTCGCCTGGGATTAAAACTGTGCAAGCACAATCGTTTCTTGAGGATACTAAATCTTATCGTGTGAAATCTTGCTGATTCTGTGTTGTTTTTTATTCATAAGTTTTATGAAAAACTATTTAAATATATTTTAATGTTCATTTTTTTGTGAGTTTATTACTTCCCTTTTTGTTTATAAAGATTTTTGTTGCTAAGCAACAACAG
>CM008235.1:4872320-4910012 GCA_002278615.1 Pogonus chalceus
ATAGAGTATAAATCTATTAGCGTTGTTAGTAATATGATTTGCATAAATTTTGAATATTAATGAATCTAAAAAAAAAATATTTTAAAGAATTTTGGATACAAATAATGAGAATATTTTAACGGCAAAATTACTATTTTCATTAATTTATTTAATTGTATATGTTTTTTATAATTGTTATTAAAAAAATATTTAAAGACAGATCAAGACAAAACCTTTTAAATAAAATTGAAGAATTAAATACGGGTAAAAACTTAAGATGAAAAATTGTAATATCCGAGTTTAAAACGAACATTACTTAAACTATTCAGTCTTAAAACTTATCGAAATTAATACTGGTCAAAAAAATTAATCGGATTTAAATTTAAACGTCTAAAAAATAAATGCAAAATACTAATAATTCTAAAATCCTGAAACAAGCAGTTAAATCCTCTGATCTATCTTGTCTAAAATATTTTATGTTTAAAAATAAATAATTATTAATCAATATATTCAAATTTTAATTAATTTNATCTTGAATTTTACAAATTAAAAACAAATGAATATTAAAGAATAATAAAGATATTGAAAAAAACCTTTCAAACGAGAATCCATCCATGTCAATAACAGATTCAATCACAACACTTAACATTTATAAAAAAACCTTTATTAAAAGAAAAATGTAATGTTATCGAAACGACTGACTTTGATAGACTGAAGAAAAAAAATTTGAACACAAAATATTTAAGTTGTATCTGGCATTAAAAAAAAAAACATTATGTCACCCAAGCGAACCATTTACTACCTGCTCAGTTTTGAATGTATTTTATATTTAATACAACTGAATGATATAGATATTAAAAAATAAAATAATAAGTATATTACAATAAACCGTAAACTACCCTTAAATATTGATTAATATATATATTTTTTTAATTTTGTCAAAGTATTATAATTTATTATATTGATTATATTAATATCTACACACAAAAAAGAAGCATATAAGGAAATTTAAGATAAAATCTAGAAATATACAGATAATAAATTAAGAAAGAGTTGCAAAAAAATAAAAATATTATATATATTATCTGACATTGATTAATAGCCATTTTATATATAAATATTTAATTGCAATTTTAATTGTTTCTGTTTAATGAATGCTTCGATAAACAAAATAGATAAAAACTTAGTTGATGAAATAAACTATAAAATATTTAACAACAAGAACAATAAAAAATGTTAATACACAATATTAAAGTATAATTTATCTTTTGAGACTTTAATGTGAAATCATGTAATGACGATAAAACACTCTGCGTCGTGCCTAAGTGAAAAATGATATATAAATGTCGCATGTCAGAATAGAATATTAGTTGCTGTACATTACAAATAGCACACAAGAAATGCTTTTAAAAATATTCCAGTTTATATCACAGACTGCGTTTCATTTTCAAATAAGAATATTCTTTTTCTCGTTTCATTTTATTCAGAAATTTCTTTCTTTGAAATGTAAATAATATTTTATATTTATGTATTCTTTATACTAAAATATTATTTATTTACATTTCTGTCTTTTTGTTTTATTTAAGTTTTATTTATATATTTAAAATGCATTTATTGTTTTTTTTTTATAGTTTCTCTTATACTATTACAAAAATAATACCATGATTTAAAACTGTGTGGAACTATTTTTTTTACTAATGATGGAATAGTTACATGTGGTGACATCTAGTAGTCATTAAAAATTGTTACATAACACAATAATAATTATTAGTTTTCGTGCAAACATAAAAATTATGTGTTTTAGAATAATATATCCACTCGAGCTGAATATGTCCCATTCCAAACTTATAACAGAATATGAATGGTTCACTAGCCAAATCGATTAACTCCACTTTTAAAAGTTTTCTAAATTTTATTATCAAAGTACTTGATTGACTTTTAACTGCATACACTTAAAACACATTTCTCTTATAATAAGTATTAATATCACAAAATGACACATTTTTTTAGCCATTGAAAAATAAATAATATATATTCCAGAAGTCAATCTGAGCTGTTCCCGTTTACATTAACCAAGTACCTCCAAGTACAAAGTAAAATATTAATCACTTGCATTCTAAATGTCATAGAAAAAAATAAGATCATTATAGTATTAAAATGAAAGATGTTAATAACAATTATTAAAATAAGGAAAATAATGAATCTAATGGTTCTTCAATACGGTTTATTGACAGAAAACTTGGCTGTAGAAAACGATTTTGTATTTATTCGGATTCATCTTCTGATCATGGCAATTAAAAAATTGCAAGAAATAATTAGATTGGATTAAATAGGTATAATCTTGCTATATAAATAGGAACATTTCCGCTAAAATATTTAATAAAATGTATATTTATATAATGAAGTTTTCTGTATTAAAAAAATCAAAAACTTAGAATTTGAATTAATATTTTTTTTCACTTTTCAAATTGATAAACTCCCTGTATCACTCAAAAATTAAAGTAAAAACAGGCCTGCGACACTCGGAATTCTGTTTCAATGACCATGAGTCGTAGTTGGTTGTGAAGGTTTATAGTAAAATATTTAACTTTATCTTAAAACAGTGTAACAGCCACTCGTACCAGCGTTGCCCGAGCAGCTCTTATTCAGTGTCTTGGTGAATATGACAAAGTGACATTTATTAAATATCACAATAAAATTGAAACTAATGAAATTCCGCCTACAATTTCTGTATAGAATATCCAATTACACTAAAAAAAATCAGGAAATCACAACCAACAACCAGCTCGAGGTCATTCAAATGATATTTTTAGAGAGTGATGTTAAACCATTTGATTTGGTAAATGGGAGAAGGATAGAAAAAAGAGTGTCGCTACTGGTTTCTCTTTACTGTGGTAAAAATAACGATTAATCCAAGAATATTCTATCTTATAACTACTATATGTTGTTAGATAACAGATACATCTGCAGTAATATAGTCTATCATATTTTTGAATATATAATTTAAAAATAATTTTTAAAAACAATGTATACTATTTTATCATTTTTCTCAACTTCTTGTTTTATGGATTTAATCGATTTAGAAATCGAACTTTTTAATTTAAAATTTAGTGATTGTTATTAAAATATTTAAGTACATACATGAAGAGCGTTTAAGAAAATAAAATATAAGTTAAGTGTTCATATTGGTTTTATAAATAACATAACATTGTAGATATAAAATAAAAAAGCGTAGTAAAGACATAAGTGATATCCTGCGGGTAAAAAAAAAATTGCAGCAAGAAAACATAGGTAGGTAGGTATTCGTTTCGCTTTTAGTTCGGTGTGGTTATACGTTCTTGTTTTTATTACGTTTATTATTTAGTTTCGTGCGGCCTCGAGTGTGTGCTGAACGCAATTCACGTGTGCTGCGTTTATTTTCCTGAGGGGCAGTTAACTTTCGTCCGATTCCGCGTTATAAAACGTTCAGGAAAATGGCCGCGTACACCATAAGTTTCCGACTTATTTCTTCCATGTTTGTTTCTTACGCATTGGCGTAAAACAACCTTGTTTACCTTCGTATTTTTTGCCTTTTATGTTGTGTATACAAAACATAAACTTAAACGAGTAAATATATTTTTTTATTTCCTTCCAAATCGAACTTAATAATATCATCAAATTCACTCAACACTTTTTAAAGATTTATTTACTTAACCTTACAATTTAAATGATATTATGGAAATGTTTCGATTTAAAATACAAATTAACGAATAATTTATGGAGAAAAGTAACGTTGCGATTTTGGCCATATCATCAATATACGGTAAAGAAAAAGGAGAACTGTTTAAAAGGGCCACAGCGGCACTGTATTTACCACGAAAGTTTTCTACATTTCCCATGTGTCTACCTCACGTCCGTTTTGCATTCCAAAGCGTTCTGTGAATAATTTCGCTTGTTTCTATTCTTAGTTTTATTTTCTTTTTGAGCACCGCCATATGCTTGTAAAACATAAAATCGGTGAATATGAAAACAATTTTAAGTATGTTTCACTCTATTTATAATATATTAATAATATTTATATTAGCAAAAATTAATTAAAAATTTTAATATCCACGTAGACAATTTTTTAATTAATATGAAATTCATTAATAAAAGGATAATTAAAATCTATATATTTCATATTTACATAAGTGCATACATTATAATTATGAATATAAAATATTATTAACTATTTGATAAATTAAAATATTACGCGATTGCAATAAAAATATTCAAGATTTAATAGAAATACGCGTTTATATTTCAATCAAAATATTGACATTGCAAATTTGATTGAATCAGAATGTGAAACATTCTGTTACGAATAATTTATTTTATATTTTGCACAATTTTCTTTGAGTTTAAATATATTTTTTGGTCTTTGCATATTTTTTAACGTTTTAATCATAATTATTTAAATAAAAAACCGTTGTAAAAAAACTAAATATATGATAAAAGATAAAATAAATAAAATTAATTGTTGGCACTTGTTGAAACATGTTTTTTAAAATAAATAATAACTTCATTCATTATATAATTATTTAATATATATTTTAAATTTCTTTATTTAAAAAAAAAAAAAATTTAAATACACTTTTCGGTNAAAAAAATTTTAAATACACTTTTCGGTAATACATTTTTTGTAAAACTCTCTATTAATTTATGTAAAATACAGGCTACATTTATATTGTTGATTTTTGAGAAAAAGATTAGGACTATAGCATTCCGCTTTTTCTTGATTTTAAACACTTTATTTTTACGATTTGCTCATTAACAGAAAAAGATATTAAAATTAACTCTTTGACATTATATTTGCCGTAAAATTCCCTGTCATTTTATACATATATAATATAAGCTGCTTTTATAATATTTTAGAAAAATAGACTATTTATTTAATATAATAAAAATGTTTTTCACCATTCTTCCAGAAGTGTCCTTTTACTATGTTTAAACTACAGCATAAAAAATAATTATTACTTTTATTTAAGTCTAGAATACAATTTTGAAACATTGTATTCTTTGCTTTTAACATAATTGCTTCGTTTCCTTAATTTTCAATTACTCTGAAGCATTTTATTATTTACTGATTTTTTTGACGTATTTCTAGCATTTTAATACATTATAGTTAAATACATCTAATTTTCTTAAATTTGATATCTATGGTGTAGTTATATTTGAGTTTATTCGAGTATAACGAAAAGATCAAGAACTTACACGTGTTTCAAAGTAATATATTTTTAAATAATTATATTTGTACACGTGTAGTGTCTCCCAGAGAATAAAGTCAGAAAATATTTACCTTATTAAAGTTTAATATTGAAGTTCTTACACATCAAAAATATAAATCAGATAAAAATAATCAGAAAATTTTAAATCAGTTAATATACAAAGTTATAATGAAATACTGCAAATTTTTAAATATTGGAAAACTTTTGATTATAGAATACTGAAGAAAAAATATTACGTTCTGAAATATATAACATGATGTATATTATTAAGAAAGTTCTTTTTTTCGTGGTAGTATTGTTTAAATTTGAATAAAACAAGGACAACATTTTCTATATGAAATCTGATGCGAATCCTAATAGCCTTGTTCGTTCCCAATGGCGCTTTTGTGCGAAATTTAAAATAGGTATATTTTCGTTCCATGGCACGTTCGGCCAACGGAAAAACGGCGAAACCCTTACGTAAATTTTAACTCCCATTCAGTGCCGCACCCCGGAAGAATTTGGGTCAGTCACTCACCCGCAATATACTCAACTGATCATAGATATATGTATCAAAATAGCTAGGTTGTCAAACTCACTTCAATTTTATATTTATTTCTTATTTCATTTATCTTTTTTATTATAAAATAAAGCAAATCTTAAAATAAGTTTTAAGTCTTCATATGATTCAATATCTAAAAAGTTTTATATTTAAGGAGGCAAGTACCTTCAGAACCATCAAAAAAATTTTTTTTCAGTTCGATAGCAATTAAAGATGATCGTAAAGCATTGCGAGAACAACTTATGAAAGAAAATAAGCTTTATAACGACCATGCTGATTGATAATAAACCGAAACGTCCATGAAATAATTGAATTTCGTTAACCTTAACAGTAAATACAAAAATTCTTGACCGATCCTGCTGAAATTTCATATAAATCTGTACAACAATTGTAGTTTGTCCTTAAACCAAAAAAAATTCTTCAAAATATCATTTTTTTACAATAAAAAGCATTGAAAATTTTGCCTAATTTGAAAATTTCTCTTTTTTATCTATTTTTTTATTTACGAACTAATTATGAATGTATATAATAAACCATTTTATTGAAAAATCTTAAAAATTGACTTAAAATTTCCTATTTAAAAGATTTTCTCCTTAAATTGGTTAATTTAAGTCTATAAAAGATTATAAATGGCCCAAATATTTTTATAAATTGAGTTTGAAAACAGATGTTATTGTTTTGTATTAAATTTGATGTTATTTTTATTTTATAGTAAATTCTTAAGAACGTTAAATCTGGAAACCTCATTTTAGTGTCAAAACAACCAGCGGGTTTTTTATGTTCTATATCTGTGTGATCCTGCCGCCTAAGAACGCATAGCATAGATGTTTATAGGACAAGGAACCGCACGCACGACACAGTAAAGAAACTTTCTTGTTAAACGATAAACCCAAAAAATGTTTGGTATTAAAAAAGCAGCCTCTACAACTTAAAAGGGATATTTCTGAATACAATGTAGCCAACCAGGTAAAACTACATATTTGTTACACAAAATTTAAAATGGCGTAAAATGTTATAACATTGAATCAATTTATATATAAAAAGTATGAAATAAAAAATGAAATTTATAATCTAGAGATTTGAAAAAAGAAAAATCTGCAGTAAATGCAGATAATCTAAATCTGAGAAGGTAATCTGGCTCTGTTTGAAGTATAAAGATTTAAAGCAAGAAAATAAGAAAATGGTAAAATGTACAATTTGAAAGATAATTCGTCGTAAAGAAAATGAGCGATTTTATAAAGGAAAGATAAGAAAACAGATGTAAACAAGGCACTTATTTTCTTAATTTTTGCTTGGTAATGTGCACCCGAATGATTCTAGAGTAACGAAACACATTTGTGTAAAAAGTTTTAATTTCTCCTGTCGACCAAACGAGACGAGAACAGAGCCAGAAGAGTCAGTCTTTATCTTGTTCGCCTTAATTCTGTCCGGACATAAACACGATCATAAAAGTGAAGGTCTTTTAAAATTTGTGCGCTTTTTGCGTAGATTTTTTACAGATTATTCAGCGTGAAATGCGTCCATCGTGTTGCGTCGTTGTAAACGCGGATGATTTAAGTTGCCTAGTGCCTTTTCATTAGTCTGCCGCGTTCTCGTCCGCGTCTTTTAATTAGAAGCATTAATTCTTTTCTAGAAAATTGCACGGGCCACTTTGTCTAAAGTCTTGGTGCTGACACGCACCCATACTTCAGTCTCTGTTATATACGTTTTTTCGTCTACGACTACGTTACACTTGTATAATTAGATTCTTTGCTAGCTGCCTCGTCTGCAAATGTTTATCCATATTCACCTGCTGCGAAAAATACGAGGATTATATATCACAGGGAACAACTTGTAACACGATCAATATACAACTTGTATTTTACTTATTAGGTTCTTGTTTTACAAAGATTTTAATTTTACAACATTTTTTTTTTTCATGAATCTCAAGAAGTACTACTTGCTTTTTAGTATGCAAACAGATACTTTTAAACACTGTAATTAACACCATATTATTTTTTGTTACAAAGCAAGTAGAAATTTATTGAAATAAATATTTAAATTCTCTTTGATTAATTGTCTTTGTATAGTATTTAATTTAAATGTAGTTACCAAATAAATTTATCTAGATAAATAATTTAATTTTCTTTATTATCACTTAATTCGAAACTGGAATCCATCCAGGAATTCTAGGGATCTAAATTGAATCGACCCCATATTTTTGGTCATAAAATCGTTTATTCTCATCACATGTATTTTCCATTTCTAGTGACCTATCATAAGTTCATTATATACTCAAAATACTATATTTCACTCTTCTAAATGCACCCTGAGGCGCATAGATAGCTTTTCCGATTTGTGTCACCAATTTTTTTTTTTTTTTTAATCAGAAATAATGTGTCTATATATATTAAACCTAAAATGAAGAGATAAATACAGACAAATGATAAAACTGCTGTGTTTCCTATAACTTGATTTTTGTTTCTCAATCTAAAGATAATGTGTCTAAGTATAAGAAAAAAATACAGTTTTGATTCATTAGCTTTCTAAATTCCCTAAAATATTCAATAAGTATTGAAGGCTACGTGCGAGCTCTGCCATAACAAAAAACTACACAACCGTTTAAAAAATAACTGACAATATTCATTAGTTTATAAACCTTGCAGATTCATCAATAAAGTAAAAAACCAATGGTTATTTTAATTCTGAAACATTTTTTGCTATAACAATGATTGCACTTATTTAATCATTCAACTATCTGTTATGTCTTTCAATAAAAATAATATAGTTTCAATAAATTTTTAAATAGTACATCCAGAAAAGTATTCTGTAACAATATTATTTCAAAAAATTCTCGTATTTATGATGAAAACATAATATTTTTTTCTGTTTGAACTGTATATAACAACAGAAAATAGCGAGTTTCGTGATCGAATAATATAGCAGGTTTTGTGGTAATGTTAGTGCGGTTTATGAGCAACGGTAGTGGCAGCAACGACGGAACCACGTACGCTGCAGACGCGTCTCGCACCATGTGTCCAACGAAGTGGGTGACGCTAACTTTCTGCCACGATGCGAGCTTCGAACGTGACGGAGATGATGCTGTACGTTGCTATATTGCAGCTACTATACTTATTAACTAGCGGAGATATTTGCTTCATATTTTTTATTGAATTTTTCCGTGAATCGTGTTTATTGCTATGTGATCTCTTATTTTCAACGAAAATTTAGTCTTATTTACCAAACAAAATAAATAATATTTGTTTTAAAATAAACTAAAATTATTATTGAGAATTAATAGAATATGGTGAGAATGGTCCATGATTTAATGAGTACAGTATCGTTGCACTCACGCGCGGTTGTATCATCGACGCTGACCGCGATCGCTGGTTTGTTGAGGATTTTCGACAAGTTTGTGATGCGGTTTTGTACTGGCCACAAGTCGAGACTCGGAGATGTATACGGTTAGTTTGCCGTTTTCCGTTCAATTAGTATGGATACTGTTAAATTGTTTTGCAAAGTTCAGTTTGATGAAGCAACAGTATAAACAGATTTTGCTTCTAACTCATATTTTTTGTTACTGACATAAATATGTTATTTTCATATAACTTACTAAAAACTATTTTGTTTTAATCATTTGAGTTTATAATATAATTTATATTTGTTTATTAAAAAGGATATAATAATAGTAAATATAAATAAATATTAATTTATCGATATTAATATTTAATTTTCAATATGTAATTTTAACTGAAATAATGCTATTTAAATTTAATTTATTACATAATATGTAAACTGGTAAACTGATGAAAAAGATTATATTATAGTTAATTTAATTTTTTTATATATGTCAATTTTTGCGTTTTGTTGATGTTTAAACCTATAGTCGACGCCACGAAACAATGTAATTGCATAATAATAAGCAGATACTTTATTTCGACATACGTTATTATTTTTTCATCTTCTTAACACTTAGTTGATATACTTCCCAACAATGTGAAGTACGTCGCAACTTTATTCGAAAAATTATCGTTTACATTGATTACTTCTTTACAATGCATTCGTATATATAGCAACAACGGTTTTTCAGAACACATAAAACGTATCAGATCGCGGAGCGATACCTTGTAAACGTACAATGATTATGTAACTACATTACTTCGTGGCGACGACTATACTTTCACTAATTTTAAACAAAAATGAAGTTTACTGAATTAAAAACAATTTCGTGGTGTCGACTATATTGATTTACTAAGAGGAGTTTTAATATTGCAATTCTTAAAAATAATATTATAACATTTATAGTTTAATTGCTATTTATTATTGTTACTTTGTAGATATTTTACGCCAGTTAAATAAGAAGTAGAGAAACATAAAACAGTTGCTCTTATTTAGAGTACCTGTTAAAAATTTGTTTTAATATCGTTTATAGAGGAAAATTTTAATTGGAAAGTAAGTTTCAGTGAAAGCAATTTAAAATTCTCAAACTAATCCATTATTTATATAGAAAAATTGAAAGACCAACCAATTGAAGATGGTGTTCGATCGAGGTCTAACCAATAAAAACATACTACTTGAAATCAAATAATTCTAGAGTCAGAGTGAAAAGCATTTGAAGTAGCGCAACGCTACGATCTGCGAACTGTGAGCAGCGAGTGTCCACTTTCACGTTTTCACCCGTCTAAAGTGTGTAAAAGTTTTGCAGAAGCGCATTACTTTGAAGTAGTATTCCTTGAGACTTTAGAATTAAATTACTATAGCGGTTCTCACCTCCACTGACGAAGCAAGTCAACTTCATATCGCCTCCTTCCATATATGGACCAGCTTGTAACGACACCTCTTTTCCTGTTTCGTCTAGTATCGTTGGTTTTTGTGGTGGAACTAGAACAGAATAATTAAATTTATTCATTATTTTCTACAAACTTTCTGCTCATGTCATTTTATTAATAAACTTTGTTTTCATTTCATTTTATTAAATCATTTTCTGTTTTATGTTTGGAGTACTATAACAGAGATATAAATTTAATAAACTAAAATAAAACATGTATTTAAATTTAATTTATTTCATAACCTACAATAAATTGGTAAAAGTACATCATTTTTTAAATTTAATAATAAAAAAAAATAAATGTTCATCATTTTTTGAATAATTTTAAGGATATATAACAATCATAGAAACTTAAACACTTTATTTCTGAATAGTATTATAAGAAAATAAAAATAAAAAATTACTATAAAGTATAAAATCTGATAAAATTCAAATTCCTGTCGAGAAAGATACGCATTCTATTGTTCGGTATGCTATTTATTGTAATACATAGTCATGTGTAACTAATGCAATATTATGTTATGAAAAACTAAATAAAATAAAAAACTGCATCTATGTATGTATATGCATGCAACATGGAATGCAGGTTTTAAAATATAAAAGAATACCTATGGATTTTTGTTATAAGAGATTTTATCAAATTTTACTTTCAAAGACTGGATTATTTTTGTTTAAAAAATATTTTAATAAAATAATTTGTCAGGAATTTTAATATTGCAGGTAGAATTTTAAAATGTTATTATTTTAATTAAATAATATTGTTACTTACCACAACAGAGAAAATTTATTAAACAAATTGTGTAATTAAATATTTCATTTGATAATTAAATTTATAAATAACAATACTTTGGATAAGTTTATTTTATGTGAGGTAGTAAAGAATTTAATAAAAGCTTCTTTCGATATTTGATACCAATTGTTAAATAAAAAGCAAGAAATCATGAAAATATCTTAAATTAATTATAGGCATTTTGTTACATCAGTTAATCATGAGCCAGAAAGTTTCTCTAAAAGCTAAAGCACAAACAGTACAAATATATCTTTTCTTTTAATAAGAAATTAATATTTTTCGTTAATGAACGTGGCTAAATATATTTAATTTACCTTATTATCTAGAAAAGAAATTTATACTTTATTCTGTCGGTAAAACGGAATATTCAACAACTCCTTGAAATTTAATTTATATATTTTAATTATTAACAGTGTTAGATTTTAACTAATTTTCAAAAATTATAGTAAATTTAAAGCATTTATTCAATATCGGCACATTTATTTTTTGAATATACATAGATAAGCTGTCTTTGTAGGATAATAATAGAAACTTAGGTCTTGATTTCTGCTTGAAAATTATATGAAATCAAATTTTGAATTGATTAAATAAATTATAATTGATTACCATGACAAATTATTTGTATATATTTCGGGAGTAAAGTGCATTAATCCTTCAAAGGAAATTATTTAATTTTTCAGGATTTATTCATCTATTTATTTTCCTGATACCTTCAAAGCCAACAGTCCTATTTATAGGACAACATGAATTTATTTTTTTAAAGCAATTAAATATTATTCAAATTTAAAATAATCAATAGTTATATATTTATCACACTATAATAATATATACTCTATATTTTTCGTTCCATTTTTTAAGTAACTTATGAGGAAAGAAATGTTAAACTTGACATTATTTTTTATAATTGGTTTTAATTGTTATATTTAAATGTAAATATAATAGAATGTAATTTTTCTTATTATTAATAATTAATTCCAATTTTAAAAAGGTTTGTTATAATATATAGTAAGGAATTTTTTGCATATGACACTGGGCTTTAGTGTTATCTAAAATACAGGAAATTAATTGATGAGTATAGATACTTCTTATAAAGTTCTTGTAAAGAAATGTCTATCACATATTTGGTGATACTAACTTATTATTTACTAATCTAAATATGTACTATATTATTTATATTATATTTGATATAATTAAATAAATATCTCAATATAAATCGTTCAATTTTAATAAATATGTTCGGTTATTTTGATTCCTTCAAAGCCCAATATAATATTTATAGGAAAAGTCGTAGCAGCAATGAGTATTTTCTCGCTTAAATAAATATTTCCAATGTAAGTTACCAAGGTAAGTAATTTTTTTTTTAATTTATTAGTTGGTCATTAATAGGTTAAATGTTATTTTTATTTTCATTAAGAAAATAGGTTTAATTGACCATCTTTCCGATCATTTAAATTGTTAAATTGATACAACAAAACAAAAATTAAGAGATTTATTTTCTTATAATTGCATTTTTAGGTAGTAAATAAATGTATCATGATTTTAAAAACAGTAGCAAGAATATAATAATAACAATAATTTGAATACAATAGTAAAAATACGAGCAGATAACAGTTAATTTGTACATTTATTCCGTATTCGAATTCAATATCCTTTCTAATTTCCGAAATTAAACGGGAAAGCATTAACTTTTAAGAAACGTTAAATATTTAAATTCGCAACGGACCTAAAGTTTAGAATTTATACCGGAAATTAAGCGCGTCATTATAAAGAACTAGAATTAATGAATCCAACAAAGAAACAACACAGAGTTTGAATTGTAAGTCTCCGCTTTTTCCTTTTTCCCTTCTTTCGTTCTTACTCTTGCTGGTTGCTGTCACATCATAGTTGAAATTGGCTCGTATACCAACAAACGAAACTCGGCCATTTTGCTATTAATTCAACCCGTCAAGCCATTTGTATTCACTATACGAGCTTTCAAGTATTGATTAAGTGATTTTCAAAAAATATAATTAATCAAAAATTTATTTGGTCACTGACAACGGGAGATTCAAATCTAGATTGGTACAATCATTTGTTATTCGCTACACAATCCACTGTTATTTTTTTGTATTTCATTTGATTTGTTTAACAACAGCATAATGGTTTAATGATTATATTGGATTTCCAACAAAAATCACAAATAAAAACTTAAATTACATAATTGATTCAAGTTTTATTTATTCTTTCAAAGTAATTATTTGTGTTCTTACTTAATAATATGACAATTTGTAAAATTAATTATTAGCTTGGCTTTGAAGTTGAACTAAATATATATAAAATTATTGAAGTTCCATTAAATTTTAATTCTATTTATAAAATTTTAAATTTATATTTTAAATTAGTTTTTATCTAATTAATTTATGTGGTTTGTAGAGATAATGTAAATATATTGTATTTATTTTAAATAAAATTCATTAATTTATTAATTAATGTTTGATATATGCATATTTTTATACTTTGATTTATTAAATTGGAAAAATATATGATTTATTTTAATGAAAATAAAAAGTTAATAATAAATATAAATTAATTAAATACTGTCGTCGCCGATATATAAATTTATATTTTGTACATATAACTCGTTTGGAAAATAATTTATTGTAGTTAAGTATGAAACTCTAAATTTGTTAAAAAGCCGCATAGATGGTACAATTGTAATTGATCACCTATTTTAAATATATGGATATGACTTACAGTAAGACAGTATGCTTCAAAACTAGATTTTGTAGCACCTCTGTTGTTTTAAGGTCTTTTAAAAGATAATTTTATGAAAAAATGTTGTGTAAATAGAGTTTTGGTGAGTGAAAAACAGATAAAAAAATAGTTCTAAATCTAATTTTAAATAATAATTAGTAGTCATGATATAACAAGAATATTTTTGAAACAAAGTAAAAAGTTTAGAATAATTCA
This sequence comes from Pogonus chalceus, assembly GCA_002278615.1. Classification (NCBI taxonomy): domain Eukaryota; kingdom Metazoa; phylum Arthropoda; class Insecta; order Coleoptera; family Carabidae; genus Pogonus; species Pogonus chalceus. The sequence goes on from CM008235.1 coordinate 4,886,633, forward strand.
ATTTTACATACTAAAAAAATTTATGCGTCTCATAATGTCTGTAATAAAATATTACATACAAGGTAAATATATTAAAAATAAAAAATGCAATAAATTCACAGCGAAGGTAAATTAACTAGCAACTAGTATGTCATTAAACTTTATAAATCTGCCGGCAGTAAAAAAGCTATTTAATAATAAATGATGCAATTAAAAACTATAAACTAACACAAAATGAACAACATTTTGAGTTTAATAGACTATGGTGCATAATAGAAGTTCTCAAGGTATAAATGTAAAGTCCAGGGATCGTGAAACGGCTTGGACGAGAAGCATCAAAATTAATTTTCGGTGTAACCTAATTAATCCGTCCAGGTAACATACAATGCCCTTACCCATTCGGCTTCTGTATTTGCTGCTCTATGTACACTGAGTGTGTATAACTTTGTTAACCAAGCAGCATAATAGCGAATTCTACTCAATGATTATAAAAATATTAACATATTTGTTACATTAAATTTACAAGTTTATTAAATGTTAACTATTTAAACTTATTTTAATACTAATATTATTTCTGTTTGAGTTTTATCCAACAATTTCAAGAGCTTTAGTTGCAGAGTTATTAACATTTACGAAATATATGAAGAGAATATTACGGAATGGATTAAATTAAACATATCAACTAAGAAAATTTTTTTAAAGTAATAAAAAACATATTTCTACATATATATATANTAATACGCCAGTATTATGTGAATATAAAAAAAAAGAATAAAATAAATTATATTATTTTGTATTTTTTATAATTTGAACTACTTTATTATGAAAATGTAACTTATTGAAAAGTTTATAAATTAATGTTTGCGTTAGAAGTAAAAATGTAAGAAATAAAACATATTTTAAAAGTAAAAAATACTTATTGTTTCAATTAAATAAATTAAAATTTATAAAACGCGTATTTATTACAATCAATTAACATCAAAGGTGTTTAAATTTATTTGCATATATTAGAAAATTAATATCGATTACGATACGTAAATATCAAAATATATAATAATCTCAGTAACATATTTATCAGTAAACAATAGTATAGACATAATCTAAGTTAATGGGTCGAAGATGAGAGACAAGTGTCTTAAATCTTGTCAAAACGTACATAATAGTAAAATGCTATCGGCAGAAGGAAACGTAAGAGAGAAAACTATAAGGAAAGGAACAGAGAGCAGAGCAAAGCAGAACAGAACAGAACAGAAGGAGGAGAAACAGTTTACATCAAGAAGGGTTTACAGGCTCTATGAACGACAGACCAACGGACCGACGTGCCAGTGCAGCCAGCATTAATACCCACTAAGTTAAGTACACAGCAACTTGTTAACGAGTTTCAGAATCGTAAAGTTCCCGTTCGCACTACTCCGTATACCGCAATACTTTGTAGTGGAATTATACATTTGCTTCAAAATTTTCGAGAGATTTTCTACTGAGGAATAATATTCAAGCAGACACTCGCACTCGGGAGGGATTACTAATGGTTAGATTAGTGGCTTGTCTAAAACCGGATATTGTTGTTTGTCAGTCTCGTTATGAAAATATTCAACTACCACAATACTTCTTTTTTTCCTTATTTTTATTTAAACTTTATATTTTGGTTTCCTTATTATATTTATAGCGCAAAAATTTCATAATTAAATTATATTTTAAAATAAATTAATGGATTAACATGTTGAAATATCATAATTCTTTGCATATTACTTAATATGTAACCAAATACGACAGATGTTTAATAATTAAAAAGACAAATCAATTTAGAGAAAAAATGCTTAATTCAATAACAATGACACATTACTCTTTAACATAGTCATTAAAGATATTTAGATATTTGTTCCATTGTTCTGCGATCTTTTTGTTTTTTGCAGCGTCGAAGTCTTTACCTTGCTGTTTGAATGATACGTGGATAATATTTTCTTATGGACCTAACAGATAAAATTTAGATAGGGCGAAGTTTGGACTGTAAGGAGGATATAGCAACATCTTTCAAACCAATCCAGAAGCCATACGAATCCGGATGTTTCTATGAATTTTTCTCAACTGCCTGTCTTGAATTCTTAATTTTGAAAATTTTTACTTGACAATTTTTGCAAAAAACATCATATGCAATTTTACAACGCGGTCGTCCAGAGCAATGAAATTTAGTGACACTTGTTTTGCCTAAATTAACCTATTCCAAAAATTTTAACATACTATTTAAATATCTTTGACAAAATTTTTGCACCAATGAAAAGCAAATATCTTATCACTGAACGTTGTTCTTCCGGTAAACAGGTTCTAAGGGAAGCTGACATTTTGAAATGAACAAAAAAGATTGTTCTTTTATTCATTTTGATCAAAAATCTAAATTTAATGTAATCTTACGGTTGATATCTTGATCTTCAAAACGTTTTATTGCTATTGAACGAACCGTTTTTTCTCTACATCAATTTGTCTCATTAATTTTTGAATATCCCCCGTATATTATAAATGTTCAAAAAAATAAAAACGCAGCTCATAACATATTTGTTTTTTATACTAGCTAATATAAAAATAAACTTTTTTACATTTGATATTAATCCCAAAATATAAACTAATAATTAATAAAATAATTGATTTTTAATTTTAAATTATCCTATAATGTCCAAATTACTCAATAAAATATTTAATCATTAATTATATTAAATAACACAAACGATTTTAATTATAAATTTGAAATAATGTAGAATTTAATTATTATAATAACATTACATGATTATGATTCTGATTCAATTATATTATAATTATATACTTAATGAAAATTTTAAAATATATCGAAATTGCTATACATAATAATTAATAACTAATAAATTATATATGAGAAGGTGAATCAGTAGGGAACTTGTTTAATAACTAGATTATTTCTAAAAACAAGAAAGAATCTTTACCATAGTAACGTTGATGTTATGAACAATACAATAAAGTGCTGGAAGCGTAGATTAATAATAATCCACGTTTCAGGGGTATACAGATTAACTTGCTGACAGATTTCAAATGGAATGATTTTAATTACTATATCACTGCGACTGTTAACGTATACGAAACATATGATGCAGTTTTAAATACCTTAACGCTAGGATACATGAGATAGTGAAATATATATTATATATTGCTGGTAATGCTACATTTCTGTAGTTCAGTAAACGGGATTAAAATGTACAGGAATTTTATTTGAAAAGGTTGATCAGAAGACACGTGTTTCCTAAAATAGAATATTTTCTCATTATTTATGATGTATTTATGCTGTTTTAAATGAAATAACGTAGATTTTAATTAACATTCCTGTGGTGATAAACTATGTGTTGCTACTTTACTTGACATGTTTTGTTGATAAATGTAAAAGAGTTATGAAATTTTTGCTCGTAAATTATTTTTTAATGTTATTGAAAAATCTGGAAACGTAATATATATTTATAGTCGACAAGGACATTAATATTGTATAAAATTTGTTAGGTATTTGAAAATTCAGAAACTTGAGAAAGAGTTTATAACGGTTGATCAGTTATAACGAACGAAATTTGTTAAATTAATAGATAATTATACCGAAAAGTTGAAAGATGTTGTCTTTAGCGATAATTTTTTATTGTTATAATTGAATTCAAATTTTTATTGTTGTTTGTTTAACTTTAAAGTGATGAGAATTGTAACTATAGTCAGATTCACGTAAAAAAAGCATTTAAATCTTTGCAATGTATGAATTAAGCTCAGACACGTGTTTAATATAGTTATTATACATTTTCCTACACAATTCGTTGCGTATACGAAACGTAACGTTTGTGAATTTTTTATCGACAATTATTTTTTTCTATTTAATCTGCATTCGAATTATTTTTAATTTAGAATTGTCCGATTGAGTCTTATTAATTAAACAGGTAATGTAAACGCAGTGAATTTTATATTTCATATTTTTAGAGATACGATTTTATTACGAAATTTGGAGCATCGAAAGTTAAAAAAAATAGTAGTATTACTTTAACTATAAAAATATAATTTCAAATATAATCGACTTTTAATATTTAGATAAAAAAGAAAAAAATGTGCATGCACATTGAGATAATTATTAATATATTTATTAAAAAGAATAGTTTAGATTGTGTGTATAGTCGTCGCCACAAAACAATGTAATTGCGTAATCATTGTACATTTAAATGTACACTGTATAAATAATTTTTCGAACAAAGTTATGATATACTTCATATTATTGAGAAATATGTCAACGAAGCGTTAAGAAGATGAACAAGATAATAACGTATGTCGAAGTAAAATATATGTTTATTATTTTGTAATTACATTGATTCGTGGCGTCGACTATATATATACATTATTCTGAATTTACTTGTGATATTTTTTCATTATTTATTTGATTTGTTTTACTTAAAAATAAGCATATAATATAATATTAACTAAAAAATAAATAATATTTAAATGTTTTAGTAGTGATATTACGATCACCGGTTATTACGACTCGTTGTAACAGTTAACATGATTCATTGTTATTAGCGGTTTCATCTGAATATTCTAAGTTAATAAATAATCAATAAATAAATATTAATAAGTGCATGTTTCAAGTATTTACTCGCTTTTATATAAAAATCCGATTATAATCTGTGCAATGAAATGTTTTATTTTTATTATTCATAAAGTAACACATTTATTTATTAACAAAGATATAATTTACTAATTAATTAGTCTGGCTCAGTTTTCTCACAAATGGAACTTTTTTTTAAATTTTAAACCTGATATTGTTATGATAAAAAACATTGCAATAACTAGGGAATGTATATAATAATCTGTTAAATTATAGAGTAATATAATATAATAACTCAATTATTGAAAACAAGGAATAGGTTTAAAATATGATTGAATGGAATTAGGTGTATTAGAAGATTATAAAACGTTATATTAAATGCAGTGTAAATGTTTAATAAGAGAATAATAGCATATATTGGCAGAATAATCGCATTACAATGGATCTGAATTGAATATTTACAGTAGAACACTTAACTGTAATAAAGGAATGCAAGGCATGCTAACATGTGAGACTACATACGTATACGATCTGAATTCGATTGTGTATATGATTTAATACTCATGTTTAAACACGAATAGGTACGTGAACGTTTTTATAAATGGTTAGAGTGGAGTACGAGGAGCCGGTTGATTAAACATTATAACCTATTAAAGCCTAACGAGATAAATGATTGTATTATAATTAAATTCTCATCGAGGGAACCTCATCTAATTATAGATGTGCCCGTGGCTTAAACAATCGATATTGATTTTATTCTGTTCTGAATCTGTATTAGTGTGTGTGTGTGAGTCGTTGTTCGCTACTCGTTCTCATTTACTATACGCAGTGAACGATGTTGGTACTTTTGCTATGTTCACCAAGTTTTTCCACGAAAACAACGAGCGTTAATGAACGTGAACTTTATTTGCAATTTTTATAACCTATAAATAAACGCACATAAAAGTTAATCAATATAGATTAAGTTTTGAGTGGATTTTGTTATGCTAGGTAAATATTTATATTTTGTACTCAAACAAAATCAAACTTAAATCATATTTTTTCAAATATTCATTGTAGTTTCAACAATAAATCAAACATTTGCAATACATATAAAAGTTTTAATGTATGATAACTATCTAAGTTTTTAGCTCAAGTTAAAAATGTTGAATCATATGAAAAATTACTGTATGAATTGTAACTATTTAACATTTTTATTCAAAATTAGTGATTAGGTGATAAAAAAGTTTTGATATCAAATAAAAAAAATATACTAATTTTATTAAATAAATAATACTTGGTCAAAAAAATATCTTTCTAGAATCGTTGATTATTTAAAATTTTTTTTTAACCATAGTATAAGCCAGTGATGAAACATTTTTTTCTACTATTCCATTCGTTAAAATTATATTTACAATAGTTATTTGTGTATTAAGAGCGCAAAGTGGGACATTGTCGATTGAGAGATTGTTGCCGCGCAACTTAGGAGCTCGGCATTCTTTCGAAATCGACAATGTCCATTTGCGCTTGAAACACACACAAGATTTTTTCTACAGTCGAGTTATCTACCATAACAAAAAATAAAGTTTTACATAGCAGGAAATTTTGTTAGGTTATGTAATGTATTGACAGAGCAACCATATGTCAGATTGACTTGTGAAAGTAATATACATGTAGATGACGTTAGCGAGCGTTTTTTCTACTTTGCCGCAAAGTAGAGCGGCAAAGTAACATTTTGCGCTGACAAAAGAGAGCGCAAAATACCTACTTTGTATAGCGACTGTAGAAAAAATCTTTTTCAAACTTATATTTTGAATGGCTTTGAGCAGTACAGGTGGTATAATTTATAGTTGAGTTCATAATTTGAAGCGAGCTGTCTAATTGTAAGTCACATTTATATATTATTTGCTGCTCAACCATCTTGAAAACAATTTTATAGTTTCATACCTTTCATTTAAACTAAAATAATATTAAAAAATAATTTTAATTTTTGAACCCTTAATTGTATGTTTAATGTATATTGTTTAAATTATTATATATTTTGCTTAACCTTTCTATTTGTATTTGATTTTTAATTTGAACTAAAATTTTCGTAGAAAAAACAATAATTATTTTTATAAATGTATATTTTAAATAGGTAGTTTCATGCTTTGATGAAAATAATAATGTGAAAATATATTATTTGAATAGTATATAAAATTCATTTAAGGAACTAAAAGTTTTCTTGTAGCATATTATGTATCAAATATAGTAAAAATAGTGTTAGTAAAATTTGTCGCCTCGCAAATACTTCCGGATTCCACAGAGAACCAATCGAGTGTTGTGTCGCAAAGTGGAAAACTTCGTTGTTGGTTAAAGGCGAGCGAGTGTTTTTGACATAAAATTTTATTACCAATTTGCATGTGTTTGTTGAAGTTTTTCAAGAACGCGACCGCGATGAAACTATTTACGAAAATGAAATAATTTGCGATGCAGCACTTATCCGCAAATTGCATTTTCAAAATTGAAATCAGCAACAAACTTGCCGTCTTATGTACCTACACTTATATTAGCTACAAGTAACTTAATTTCAGAATATTACTTAATGCAACTATGTATGTAGTCAAGTCATTTTTGATCTTCCAACGTTATTTTCTCTACACAAATTTAATAAAACATGTACAACATTTTTATAATATAATGAACTTATTTATTTTTTAATTTTATCAGATGAAATATTTTAATTATTGACACATTTATTAATTAAAAATAAATTTATCAAAACTTAAAAGTGTTTAATTTAGGAACATATTTATATAAATAAATATAAATATTTACTTTATTTATTCACTGATTTGTTATTTTGTGCAATATTATTTGTAATATAACAACAAAGAATAATATATTCTATAACTAGTTTGGAATGAGGCATAATAGCCATCTCAAACATTTTGCAGACTATAAGAAAACATAACAAAAAAACCGATAGATATGTATTTTAATAATTAAGAAAAGTGTTTATAAGTTAATATAAATTTCATATTACTTTATTAAACACTAGTGTATAATAATATCTCACAGTTTCGTAGAAAGTTACTATTCTATGATTAAAAATTATACAAGAATGGGTATAAATTCCGTAAAAGTTGTAGAAAATACATATACTTTTGCTAATTTTAAATAAAAATGATGGTAACTGATTTAAAAACAATTTAAAATAGCACCACGTGTAAAAACTAAACATATAGTTGCGGCCACGAAACAATGTAATTGCATAATCATTGCACGTTTACATGATATCGTCCTGCGGATCTAAAACGTTTCAAAAATACCGTTGCTGCTTTTAAAAAAGCAACCAATGTAAACAAAACCTAAATTATTAAGAAGATGAAAAGATAATAATTTTTTCGCAGCAAAATATCTGCTTATTATTATGCAATTGCATTGATTTGTGGTGTCGACTATAAATATTATCTGAATGATTGTATGATATTACAAGCAAATGAATTAATAATAATTCGTTATATCTATAAAATATGTAAAGCAAGAATTCGTAGTAAATCCTAAACTGATATTAACAATAATAAAATAGGAAAAACCGTGATTCAAATATCAGCAAGTTTCGAAAAAGCACTTCTCAGGTATTCGCAGTAACGCCAGGCGGCATATTATCGAAAAGCGAACGACTTGAATACAAAAAGAAGCTGCTCGCATAGGAAGAATGTACCATTTGTAGAAGTGGAACTGAAACGCGAAGTAAGTAAATGTGGCGGAAAGTGGCAAGTTTTCCTCAGCGGCGCAATGGTTCGCAAAGTAACAGATAGAGAGGCCTTCGTGACCAAGTGACTGCGTGTGCAGCATAACTCAGTGGTCATTTGCGTGAATTCACGACCAATTAAAAGTTTAAATGTTACCCTTTGCTTCTATAACCGCACCACATCTAAATCCCATTCTGCGCCACTTTAACTTTGGATATATATGCACTGCCATCACTCTCCATAGTGCTTTTGCTTTGCAGTATTCGTTTATTAAACATAATCGTTCTAGAGGAATCTAGGGTTTCCATTAAATTTTAAAGAACTTTTCTATTTATAATATTCTATTTACTGTTGCCACTTCCCACTTTACTACAAATTCTCTTTTTGGTTTATACATTAGTTAATCTTGTATTTCCAAAATCATCATTTTTAAATATTTATAACAGTTAATATAACTTAATAACAGTTTTCAAATGTATTAGATTTAATAATGAGAAATAAGAATTGTAAAATTAAAATATAGAATAAATAAAGAAATAAAATATTTAATTACCTTATTCGTGTAATATAAAAATTAACAGAGTCAATTAAAAAATATAGTATTGTAGAATTTATTAAAATAATAATATGTTGATGCAGTTTAAAATGTTTAAAATAATAAATGTACGCGGTCATAAAAGTTTTAATACTAAGCAGTATAATCATATTTCCTTTTTATTTTTCGAGCGGTAAACAAATCGTGTTTTATTTTTAATATTAAAGTAATTATCCTTAACTAACACAATATCCTGTCTGGCCGGGTTTCATCACGCCGAGGTGAAGTATAAAAGTATCTGTAGTGTTCGACGCTTCTTGCGCAGCGCTATTAACTTTTCCAGTTTGCTTCGGTAAATATCTGGGCGCAGTTGCGTCCCCACGGTAAAAAAAAACGAGTTTAATTTAAGAAAGTTTGAGGATGAGAACGGGCCCTGTCAAATATAAGTGACAACTTTAAATTGGCTGCGGAAATATCGCTTTGAACAATCTAGATAGCGACTAACCCCTTAAAGGATTGTCGGAAAATATATCGTCGCGTGAACGGAATATTTCCAAGCTTTGTCGCACACGAGTATAAACCTGTCCCTACTGTTTCGAACCATTGTGATGTTGCTCGTTGGATCGTTGTTGTAATATAAAGCGAGATTACCGCGATATGTTTGCTGTTGTATATAAGCATATTGAACTAAATAGATCACGCACTGAATTAAAAACTTACCACAATATCGATACTATATTACATAAATTAATGAGATTTATATTTAATTTACGTTTTTTAATTATTAAATAAATTATACTAAAATGTTTTCTCATTATTTATTGTTCTAATTATTCATAAATTATTATTTTAATTAGGTATGAAAATAAAATTTTCATTTCACCTCACCGAGTGTAAAACTAATTTTATTTATCTAGTTTTTAATTTATAAATTATCATTTTATTCCCTCAGTAAAGTGCTAGATGTAAAGAAGACAAATTCTATAATAATTTATTATGTATTTTAATATTAATATAACTAGAGTTTAAAATATTAGTATAGTGATCTCCACTTTCCATTATTAGTTTATATTATTAATTAACTCTATAGAATTTATGGAAAATCAAATATTATTAAATATTGGTACATTCAAACAAGGCTTTAATTTTAGTTTAAAATATCAACAAGGTATCTCCAAAGCAATACAACAATACCCTAAATCTATTGATTTTTGTTTAAAAATTCAATAGAATTAAATTTTAAATTGATTAAATAAATTGTAATTGATGGTCTTGAGAAAAGTTTTTTATATATTTTGGAGGGTAGAGTGCATTAATTCTTCAAATAAAAATGATTTTCTTATATTCTCTTAATAAAACCATTATTTTTATCTTTAAATACATAAATAACTATTTTCATATATTCATTATGAATAATAAATAAATTTTATAATATAAAGTTTAAACAAATTTAAATATAAGTGGGTAATTTTTATTTGAATGCACAAGCATATATATGTTTGGTACAGGTAATAAAATACAACCACCTATAAATAACTATCAATTTAGTTAATCTTAAAGAAACGCTTTTGTAATTACAATAAAATTAACAAACAGCATTCCATTAGCAAACTTTAAAAAACACTTTTATTTTATTTATGTTTTGTTAAAACCAATTAACTTTTATTGGAAATACTCTAAAGCAAACTCATTTGAGTAAAATCTTTTTTTTTTTTTTCGAACATTGTACGCTAATACAAATACTAAACATGTAAAAATCATTAAAAACTTTTAAAAACTATTTCAATATACTTTCTGATAAAATAAAGTAGTGGTCAAGCGAATGCATTTCGCCTAGCAAATAGGATTTTGGATTCGGGTTTATTTAGAAAACTGGTAATGTTAAGTGTAGTGAATAAACGCAATATAGGTTCCGGAAATTTCTGTCTCCATTCAAAAGACTATTCATGTTCAAATTTAAATGTTAAGTGGTCTATATTCGAAAATCCTCACCTGAACCTCATGTTTAACTATAGACTTTAAAGCAGGATTTTATCATTATTTGTAATAGAATTCGAATGCATTCAGCTTCAATAACAGAATAATTTACTTATTAGTTGTAATTTGTACTTTATATTTACAAAAAAAGGAAAGGACTACAAAAATAACAATACTATTTTTAAATACTTATGAATAAAATATGTTATAGCTGAAGTATGAATGAGAAAAAATAGGTTATGTAATAAAAAATTTGAACAATTGAAAAATTTTGCAGTGTCAATAGAAAAATATACAAAGGATATTTTTGTTAGTAACTGTAGTATTCAGTAGAGTATACATTAAAGCATTGAAGTTTCTATGCAAAACATGAATAGATGAATAGAAAATAAATGTTTTGTAGAGAAAGCTAGTGCCAGTACCAGTCGAACTGACCACTCTGTTTCTAATATAGTCTCTACAGTAGTAAGCAGTAAAGTCGAGATCGTGAGCGTTATAGTATAATTCAAGTGCATTAGATTGAGTTCATGTTGGAGCACCTATTGAAATGCAATGAAATTCCTCTCGCGATTCGCGTACGTATATAAATATTAAAAGGGAAATTTGGTTTTCAGAGCGCGTTTTGAAGTTTCCAACAACGATTTAAGGAAAACCATTATCACACCGTCTCTTTCATCGGGGATCGATAACTGATCCGCGTCGAGAAAGATCGCGATAAAAGAACTAGAGGTGAGTACAAGACGTTGAAGAGGCAGGAGAGGTAAGTTGCACGTTGGCGAGAGAAGAATGCCGAAAAGGTTCAATGTAAGTCAGAACCGTAGCTATATTTTTGACATTACTGACAAATTGCTAAACTTATAGATGCTATTTTCTTAACACTTATTTTATCATATATATTTATGATCAATTGTCTATTCCGAGGTAATAATTATATCGAATTCAATCAAAAAATTCAAAATCAGATAAAATTAATTGAAAAAAAAAAAAAATTTGATGTATGAAAACAAAAATAAATTATAACAAAATAACTATAAAACTGAAGAATAAAATAATGAAGCTTCAAAAGCATATAAGAGAAGTTTTATTTGAACAAACGTTGAAATAGCAATTGGTCGCTACGGCTCTGATATAAAAGAATGATACGTATAACAAAAAAGCGAGAAGGACGTAAAAACGAGTGCCTTAAAGTCGGAGTCATTCCCCTAAGAAAATATTCCTAGGAAATAGATAAAAATCGACGGCGGTAAACGGCTGAGGTGGGGTCGGAGTTGGTGACACAGAACGGGTAACGGGTAACGGGTCCTAGCGAGGCAATAGTTGACACTCCGTTCGCGTACTGTAACGTATAAAGGATTGGAATAAAAAAGAGGTAAAAACGGGGTACACACAGGATCGAAATGGGACTATTTAGTAATGTCAAAGACTTTCTGTTCCCAGTTTATAGAATAATACGATCAATATAAATTTATATAGACCATCATCACATATGTATACAATTGAAAATATACTTGTTTAGTTTCTTAGCACAAAACAATAAAAATTTTCATTTATTTAAGTTATATATATATATATATATATATATATATATATATATATATATATTTTTTTTTTTTTATNATCAACTCGCTGAAATTCATAAAAAAAACATGACAAATAATTTTAAAAATAAATAAAATTACTGTAAACGTAAAGAATAACATTTTTGTAGGCAGAGATTTTAAATAAATTTCATACTATCAAATAATTGAAAAGAGTGTTTTTTTTTTTTTCAAAATGTTTGAAATTCTTTTATTAAATTAATATGAAAATCCTTAATATGAAAATATAAATATATATTTAGTACCTTCTCATAAAAAAATCAGTTAAACTTATTAAGTTTCAAGTTTGAAAATAAAAAAAGATTGGAAATAGTTTCGAAGGTAAAATTTTAATTTTCGACATATCGCTGTAAAATTGATAACTATAAAAAAAAAAACATTATGAAAATTTGATATTTCATATAAAATAGAATGGAAAAATATTGTTATTATTTAGTTTTCAATATCTTTACTATTTTTTGAAGTTACCGGCATTTTTAAAAATTCATATCAAAAAATGCGTTTATTTATCGATATTCACGTTCTAATATCCTACAAAATTTGAGAAATTACCTTTTTTTTGAAAAATAGAACAATGCCAATATTTTGCAGTCTATGTTAATGTCTTAACAGTAAAATTGTTTTTCTGTTATTTATTAAATAAATATTCTAATATATCGTATCCCATATCCATAGCCAACATATGATTCTGTGATTAGTTTTAATTAATTTTAATAAAGTACTTAATTAAATGAGCAAGATAGTAATAATTTTTCTTGTAGATTTGTATATAATATTAAATTATTACATACTTACTAAAAATCAATATATATTTTATTCGGAATATAGAAATTAATTTATAGATTATATTAACAAAAACTAATCTGAAATCTAACAAATAAAGTCTTAGAAAATGTGTATCTTATATAATGTTCTGTAGCTTTTTAAATATATTTTAATTATTTTTGGATTTTTTAATACTAAATAAAGATAAAAAAATATGATAAACTGTATTGAAAATATAATAAAATATAAAACAAAAATATTAATCTTTCTTCTAAAATATATTTAATTTTTCCTGCTTTCTGTGATACCTCAAATTCTAAAGACAATATGTAGTATTCAAAGTAGATAGTAAGCAAACAATATATCGTAATCCACATAATAATTATAAAATTTATTCAAATCCAATTATAATTATTTATGCATTTCGTCGTAAAAGACAAATTCTAGATGTTTTTATTCGTTTGAAGAAGTTAAAGTAAGTATGTAAAATGACCTATTTTTTTAATATTTGGTATTTTTGTGAAATTTAATATGCAGGTCAGTAAAAAAACCTCTCTAATTCATATTGATAACACAAGTAAACGGCTCTAACGCCAAAGAGACATTTTATAGAAAAGCAGCCAGAACCTTACACAACCACAACCACAACTTAGGAATTCTGTAAGCTCAACGCGTATTGAATTACCAATCGCTGCACTTCTGCGTCTTGTGGTTTCCATCATGTGGTTTCCATTTTACGTGTATTTTTCCTTGCTTTTCCCTTCCGCAGACTGAAGTGAATCAATAACATTGGTCGCAGGTGGAACATGGAACATACGGTGCCGTCGGCCACCGATCAACTTTCATTATTTCCATGGCGTATTCAAATATCCAGGTTCTTTTATACACTCGACAAGCGAATTTTGAAACGTGCGTTTACGTTTGGATAGAAATAGAACGCAACGATTTATAAAATGGAGAATAGAATGAATCACTGAACGGGAAAAATGGAACAATATTATTTACGAACATTTTTACTTCTTTTTTTTTTCCACTGTTTTATTTCAGTATATGCAGGTAGATAATATTGAATTTCTCATTTTGTTTTATATTTTCATTTGATGTTTTCAAAAATATTTAAATTTTTGTTTAAATATAAACGGGGAAATTTGTATTGCATATTTATAAAATGAAAACTGAAGTAAAAAAACGCCTCTTAATTTTTAAGCATGTTGAAAAGACAAATGCACAGAATATTTTTAAGCTCATTAACTTTAATAAGTAAATTAATTTTTTTATATACTTGATATCCACTTTTTTCAATGAAAAATGTTCATTATGCTATAAATAATTCCCTATTAATTTTATGACAAATCTTTCAATATAAAAATTGTTCAGAATTAATATGTGCATCCAATAATAAACGACGATTCTGTCACAAGATAAAGAAAAATAAAATAACCATCTGTAAGCTGTTTACAGAAGGTTATGCAGAATAAAACAAATAACTTTCATTTAAGTGACATTGACTCAATTCTTGTATTTATAAATTTCTCTATAATCTTGCCTCTATATTTTAAAATTAATTATATAAAATATCGATGAAATCATAAATTTGAGTTTTCTATATTCGTATAAAAATTGATTCTAATTTTAAAGTAACACTTCACATTTAATATTTATATGGATCTGCCTAATTTTATATACCAAATTAATTTTATTTTGAAAGTCTCCATTAAAATAACAATTAAAAGAACACATAGTGTTAAGAAGTTTTTTGTTTTATTTTGTATGGCCCTCTGTAAACTGCTTAAATATGAAAATTTTGCAGTATCTCGGGGCCAGATTGTCGTATATTATTAAAAAAATTGAATAACAAAAAAGTAGACACTCGATCTATTTCAGTTTTTGCATTTAAAAGAAAATTATTTTTACTTGTGTATGAGAATTTGTAGATCTTAAATGTATAGATATGAGTAATAAAATATAGAATATTATAAATTTTACAAAATTGTTCATATATTTTTAAATAATAAATCGTATAGCGTCCCATAATAGTAGCATTATTGAATAATAGTAGTAAAAACGTAAAAAAAACTCGTTAAGTTATAACAATATATTTCTTCCGCGCTTCGATCGTAGATCGTGACTGTAATTTTCAAATGTTTCCATGGAATTAACTGCGACACATACTTCCTGCCGCTGATTCGCACGCGGCTGCGGTTACCACCTTAAATCACAGTATCAGCAGCGCACGCCGCAAGTGTAAATTATATTCATTTCTTCGCTAACCAAGCAAGTCACGACTGAAACCAATTGAAGCAAGCTAGGAAAAAAGAAGAACCTCCAACACGAATCTTTTCAGCTATTTTACTGCTTACTACAAGTTTAGTCAAGTATATTTAACTATTAAATTAGATAAGGAGATATGTATTACAAATTTACATTTACCTTTATATAATATATTCATAGTTGATTTAAGTTCAAATTGTATTATAGATTACATCCGATATAAAATATAGAATTTTGTTATTTTATACATTTTAAATCCTTTAAATTATTATTTGAAGAGCTGTATTTAAAAATTGTGACTAATATTGAAATGTTACATAAAATATAAATAACTATAAAGCTGAATGATGATTAACAAAAAATAATTTTGTATATTCATATAAATCGGATTATTTTTGTGCAATGTATGTTTAAATACCGAAACAAATATAAATCAAAGAGCAACAGAATTGAAGAGACAAACAGTTTATTGAAAGCTGAACATATAAAACGTCATATGTACTGAACTGAAAATAACAACACATTAAACAGAAAGTGATCAGAGAAGTACGTTCGAGTATATGGCCAATGAAGCAATCCGATATGCTTCCGAATTCAAATACCTGTTCGTTTTACTGTTGTATATTTGTATGAACGTGCAATCATCGAAACGAGTTCGCTTATCTCTTTGTTTTCCAAATGCCAGACGAATCAATAAGCCATTAATATGCACAAGCTCACCTACATTTGTTACACCGAAAACGAATTGATTCGTTTGCTAGTAAAGCTGTGTCAATTTACACATTGACACACAGATTTAAAAAGCATATTCACTTGGGAATAGCGTACTATACTGCCAATCGCAACAATTCGCTTAAGAGCCGATAAATGGCTAGCAATCATGACATTTAACGGCATCAATATTTTAAATAAACTTTTAATACTTCCAAATAATAAAAATAAATAAAACTACATTTTGTTATATCTCATATTTATATATAGAAACATTTGACATGTTGCATTGAATAAGTTTTTTTCATTCAACATAAAAATAATTGTAATATTAGTTTGCTTTCAAATTGAAAGTTAAATAAATTTCTAAATAACATCAAAATATTTCAATTTCAAGATAACTGCATTGTTATTTATTTAGAGCTACATATTATTATGAAACCACTTGGTTTAGTAAGGTTAGTTAAGAAGAAACTCATCAATTTATTTTTATTTGGAATAAAGTTCACTCATCTAGTATTTCTGTTGTAGTTCTTATTTGATAAATATATAATTTCAAAGAATTTACTAACGATATTTAAATTTGCATTATTCTGGTTTAATTTAAAATATCATTGTTGTTTAATCCTTTGTTTTATTAATTTGTTTAAATTATAATTGAAAAGTGTTTAATTATAACAAAAGTATGTAAGTCTAAAACTGTTTTGTATTTGAAGCAAGCTGTTACTTAGTGGCTTAGATAGCTCGCCTCAAATTCTGATCTCAACTAGAATCCATATAATTTATTTTTAATATAAATGAAGATGTATTTAATAGCTGAATGAAATATGAAATATAAGTTAATAGACCGCGGCAAATAAATACAGAGTTATATATAGAAAGATGCGACTACAGCGTTACCATCTGTAGAGAGGACATATTTGTTCCCCTTGTATTTCCAGTTGGTGTTTCCAATTAAATGTAAATTAAATACAAATCACTGACTTTTAATCAAAATCATGCGGCCGCAGTTTTTAATCTTTGTGGCTGGCATGCGGAACGTACTAAATCAGTCCGAATAAAAAAGGAGAATTTAATCCTCGTCAAATATTCCAACAATGTGCTATGTATAAAGTGTTACCTACAATGGATTTTTTTAATCAACTTTTCTCCCATATATCACAAAGAATATTTTTAATATTAAATTTAATAAAAGTTTAGACATCATTCGGATAATTTCATAGTACTAAATATTTTCTGTATATTTTTTTAATTCCTTTGAAAATAATTATGTGATTATAATATAATAGAATCAAACTTGTTTACCAGGTTAGGGTTCTGTAAGATTGGCAGCAGAAAATGGTATTAAAATATAATAAAGTAATAAAATAAAACAATGTTTTTTAATTTGATTAACCTAAAGGTGAATATGTACAATAAAACTAATAAAATAATAAAAATAAAATAGAAAGTTTGAAGTGCGATTTGTCGTTGAATAACAGCAGTTATATTTTGCATTAACTTCAATACTTCGACACTTTTACGTGCGAGTTTTTCTCGCTTGTATATGCGGTGTATGAATATTGCAATATGTGACATACGGTGGCGCGACCCGTTACGTTACCCCAGGGTTGTATCCGTCCCTAGGCACATTAATCTTCATAACTGGCCATGCTACGGAGTTTGCTGGACACCAAAGCACCAGCCAGGTTCGTACAAAAGATATTTTTACTCATGAGGTACATAATTTTAAAGTAGATAAATTATTTCGTTTATGTATGTTTATAGCAATACTCTGTTGCTATTTTGATGATATAGTTCTTGAAAAAATATTATATTTTATTTATAAATGTCTTAACAATGTCATTTTATAAAAACTGGCAATTTAAATTTCATCTAATTTAAACTATGAAAAAAACAAAAAATGCCTGACTAAAAGATTACTCAATCTAAGTAACTCTAAATAGACTTTTTCTTTCTTTTGACACTAATATTGTATCTTATCCATCAATATAGGGTTTTAAATATTATATTAATTAATTATAAGATTAAAATTTGGAAGATTANGCCGCTCTAGAGCGACAAAGTAGAAAACACGCTCGGTGACGTCACCTACACGTATATTACCTTCACAAGTCAATCTGACATATGATTGCTCTGTCGGTATATTACATAACCAAACAAAATGAACTGCTATGTTAAACTTATTATTTTTTGCTATGGTGGATGACTCATTGTGGCGACTGTAGAAAAAATCTTGGGTGTGTTTCAAGCGCAAATGAACATTGTCGATTTCAAGTGAATGCCGTGCTCCTAAATCGCGCGGCAACAACCTCTCAATCGACAATGTCCCACTTTGCGCTCTTAATACACAAATAGCTATTTTAATGCATTGTCATGACTGGAAAAGAATTTGATTGAATTTACTCCTGTTGAACAAATTTTTGATATTTTATGCAGTACTCATAAATCTATTGGCAATATCTAGTGGGTGTATACATTAACTAGATATTTTACTTTAAATGTAAAATATACATAATTTGTAGGATAGTTAAATAACCCTGCTTATTACAAAGAAAGCCCCAATAAGCCAGGCTATTTAAAAAATAATCTAGCGTATTCTAATAAATCTGAAATTTTCAAGGTTTATTTTAATGAGTCTGTGCACTTTTAGGTTAAATAAAAAATAGAGAAATTGTTATTTGAATAAGCTGGTTTAAATATATACATTTTGCAAAAATTTCAAAGTAGCGAAAGCTAACTATAAATTATGCAGATAAAAACAATGTCCTATGTTTAAATACTGATTATCTATTAAATATTATAATATGATCACTTTTATTTATTTAAATTTTGAATGATTTAATATACATATATACAAGCTCAAATTTAAAACTATATCTAATGCAGAATTTAAAATTAGTTTTAAAAAGTTTAAAAAATAAATAAATCTGAGGGAACAGAAATTGTGAAATTAAATACGTTAGAAGAATATATAATTGTTATATATTACGAGAAAATCAAATAAAGGGAAATAAAAGAATTTGTAAATAAATTGTAGGTTCACTTTGTAAGTTTGTAATAAAGGAAAAGAGTAAATTTACATAAATTTTCAGTATTTGTTTTACGGTGTAATAATACGTAGGTGTGAAGATAATGTTCCTTTCATCTGAAATATAAATAACCCATTTTTATAATGTAAAATGTAGATAGAGTGCAATAGCTCCCGGATATGCACTGAATAAAAAGGGAAATTCTAATTTAAACATTGCTTCCGCTCGAACACAGGGGTAGTTTTTAAACTGGTTATCTGTGATTACGTGCCTAAACAAAATTTTAATTACCTGGAAGTTATGAACAGTTAAAAAGTTTCACGATATTTTTTTAGAGATTTAATGGAGGCTGCAAAATTTAATTTCAAAGTCATTAAAAATTTACGTTCATTCAGTGTGTTACTGGCAACTTTTCTGCTAATCAAAAATTTTGCAAACTAAGTTTAAGCCATAAAATAACTTGAGAAATACCGTATTAAAAATTTTCTTTCCTTTTGGGAGATCTTATTTACACATTTATGTTATGTTTACGCATTACTTCCTTTTTTTCTCATAAATATTGTCCATTTTAATCCCATCTATCTTATTTATACTCGAACGTAAGTCTGAAATCTTTCTAAAAAGCTTACAAACTAAATCGAATAAACAACCCACTAATATCTTAAAAACATTTTAAAAATAATAAAGAATACTTTTATAATTGTTAAATCATTAATTTTTTTATTTTATGAGAAGAAAATGTGATACAATAAAGATGTTATATAGAAAAAAACAAATTTTTAAGAGTTAATTAACACAAATTATCCGTAATATAAAATAAAACAGCATAATACTAAACTCTTGTAAATAGGGGAGTAAAATGATCTTAGTACAGGGCCAACTTTGAAAATAATTAATGTAGGGGGATAAGTTTAAAAAGTGTGGGGGGTTAAGAGTTTCGTTAATAGCTTTCCAAAACCAGCTCGAAGTTGTGCAGATAAACTCGTATACATCGTTGGATCGACGCGCGTTCCGCGGCACCATCAGATCATCAGAAATGAAACATAATTAAGGCTTTTAAGTGTACTCGGCGGCCTTTGATGCGCAATCCTGAGTTATGATGTAATAAAGCAATTATCCTGACATTAACTACCAGCGAACGATGCTATGAGGGATATATTCGAGACAAGGTGAAAATACTCTTTATTTTTTTTTTTACAATAATGTAGTTATCACACTTTTTTAATATTATGTTTATATGTTGTTTAATTCATTAAAACGCTTAACTTTTAATGAAAATAGAAACAAATTTTATGTTACACATAATTAGTTTTTAGGTTATTCTACACAATTTACTAATATAAATAAATACTGCCAGGAAATCTAAATTTGAACTATTCGATGAACTTTGCAGTATTAAAAGATTATCTGCACTACAACTATGATTTGAAACAAATTAAATTCCTGTTACTAAACACCTTTTCAATTCATTGTTGTAGCATAAATAATCTTTCAATACTCCACCGTTTATCTAATAGTTCTATCAGACGGTGTTCCCCATATGAATGAACTGTTAGATCCCTGGAATTCTCCATTCCTAGATTGCTTGCTATGAGACTTTTCTTAGAAACTCCCCCTTATATTTAATATATTTAATAACCATACTTTCTGTAATGTATTCAGTTCCAATGATGGCCTAATAGCCAAAATTGTACATTAAAGTGTAATGAAATTTATTTTATGAATCTACATCGATTGTTTTATTTTATTTTGTAACAATATTTCACCGAGAGCCAACAGCTATATCAATAGATATTACCTATTATGAAAAATATTCTGATGTTACTATTATTTTATCGTACATATTCAATGTGGCATATAATCTTTGAAAACTAGGGTGAACACCCCAGATATTCGAAGCTTGACAAGTATATATTTGTTTTATGTCTTCCATGAAGTAAATCTTTCCGTACTCCATGATTCAATTATGAAATACTGCTTACCAAGACAAGAAAGAACTTGTTTAGAAACTGTAGTTTTCTTAAATAACAAATAAAATAAAATACACTCGTCTCTTACTTTGGATTGCACTTCTTAAGCAATTATTTTTTTACGCAATAAATCATATTTATACAGTAATATTTCACGTGCACTAAACGCAACCAAAAAAATATATTTTTCTAGAAAAATTAAAAGTAATGTATATATTCAATTAACTCTTTTATAACACGGTACTTTTTTACGCGGTTTTTATTATAATGTTAAGCAAAAATGGTGCCTAACATAATATTAAATATGGATTAACTAGCTTAAAGAGGTTATCTATATTTCTATAGTTTATTCCAGTTTTTCTTATAATCTATGTGGAACTGATATTTCGTGTTAATTAAGGAGCTGGTGTAAAACATTTTAATTAGTTTCATAATTTCGTTTTATTAATTGTTTTATTTTATTACTCGTTTAAAAATTGTTTCCCTGAGAGTTGATAGTTATTTTATCGTATTTATCAAGATTTTTAAATACTAATTGTAATGAAACTTTTTTACACAATGCTAGAATTATAGGTATTAACTTGAAAACTTTCAAAAAATCATATCGTTTAGCGATATATAAATTAGGAAAGTAATTAATTTATTATGCTTTCTGAAATGAAATCTTATTTAAAGTAAACGTAAGTAAGTGATATATGTATATCGTTCCACTAAATGCGTTAAAAATTAAGTTAAATTCCTAAAAATATAAAATAATAAATTAGAAAAATCTCACGTGATAAAATCACATAATTTTAAATCTCGAACTGGCTATAGAGTATAGTAGTGCGGTCTTCGGTAAAGCCGAGTACCCTAAAAGTGGCAACCGTTTTTTGGTGTCGTGCCAGAGGAAACTTGTTGATAAACCATTTAACTTTTTCAGTTGAGAAAGTGTGACTCTTTCGCTAGGGGGATCGGCCATTACTCTCGTCGCCATTTGTCATATCGTGACTTGGGTTACAGGTCAGTGTAACCGGTAAAACCCGATGGCGATGGTGCTATCATTTATAAATGAGAATTCACTCCTTTTCCGACCCGCTTGCGCGCCACTGTTTCCGTCATCCGTTGATCCTTTCCGCTATAACGGTCCGTGATGTTAATTTTAATTGAACCGGAATTCGATAGTACAAACCACTAAAATTTCTATTATTTATCGAAATACTGACATTTGTAACAAATGTTTTGGTAAAGTTATAAAATAGCGCGCAGGTAAACTATAATTGATGTTTTGTACAATTATACGTTATTATATTGACCGATTTCATAAATGTATCGATTTTACGATTAAATAAATACAAATGACGATAATTTATTTTGTAATTTCACCACAAAATATATCATAATTATAATTTGTCGCTAAACTGGATAAACATTTACAATAAATTACGTTTTGATAATGTTACTCTGGAATTACACCATTTTTAATATATTTATTTTCCTGTTAGCTTTGTATCAGATTAATGTTGAAACATAATATTCCAAATTTTATCTATGATTAAACATGATTGTATAATATTTATCCATTTAAAATATTATTCCTTGAAAACTTTGCGAACGATACATTTAAATAATTATAATACTTAATAAAATTAAGAAGTTTCGAAGGGTAAATATTCCTGAAAATAATTTTATGTTAAATGAAATATTCTCAATACTAAAAGTTAAGGTAAAGCATAAATTTTCCATGAAATAACACTATTTAATAAACATCTGAAGTAAGCATTTTACATTTTAAGCGAGTACGGTCTGATTACGTGTGTAAGCCAAGCTTTTAAAATGTTCTGAATATTTTATGAAATGAACTAGGCCTCTTAAGAACTTAAGTTATAAATGTTGTTAAAGTTTAAGAAGTCGCTAAACGGTTACAAAATTTTATATACCGTTATAAAGTCGCGACAAATATGTGCGTACATACGTTTATACTTGTTTTATATAATTATTTTAAAAGGTTGTTTAGAATTTTAGATATTATATTTATTAGGTAATTATACGGCTTACGGCTGAAAAAATATATATGGTAGTTATATATTTATGTTTATTATACGATGTTTTAAGCTAAATTAAATAATTTAAAAAATATATTACCAAGACTATTCAATGACAATTTTAAAATTATTTATTCATAAGATAAATTTAAACTTTTATCATAATAAATTTAATATTGTAAAAAAATAAAAAATAAAAGTCATAATAGTT
>CM008235.1:4910097-4923737 GCA_002278615.1 Pogonus chalceus
AAAGTCATAATAGTTTATTTTTTGGTATTATTTGGAATTTACATTAAATATAATTTCAAATAAACAATGAATTAAAATATATTTTATTAATTACAACAAAGTATTTTTCTTCTAAAAATATTATTTTAAAAACTGAAAGCTGGAAGTTTGAGTTAAATTCATTAATAAATCAGAGTAGAATTTTTAGACCATATATTTTTTTTTTAATTTTTAAACTATTGATTAGTGTTATAATGCATATTATTAAGAAATATATAACTTAATTATAAATTCTTTAAAAAAATAAACACTTATAGTCAAATTCACATATGAAAAGCATTCACCGAGTTTACATTGCCTGTTGGAGTAATAAGATTGAATTGGGAAATTATAAATTAAAAGTGATGCGAATGTAGACTTAGTAGAAAAAATAACTGTCTGAATGAAAAATTCACATCCGTTACGTTTCATGTACGCAAGAACTGTTTTGGAAAATGTATGCCAGCTAAATTAAACATGTGTCTGAACTTAATTCATACATTGCGTGAATCGAACTATAGGTGAAAAATTTTCTAAAATAAAAGTTTTGAGAAAAATTTGCTTGGTATATATTTTCGCTTAAAAAAAAAAAAATGTTACTATTTTATTTTAAAATGGTATAGTAGTTTAGTTAACCAACTTAATTGCATAGCTTTTAACAGAGCTAATCTTAATAAATTATTGATTACAGTCAGAATAATCTTAGCTAATCTAAAGATTATAGGTTTATCTTGTAAACTTTAAGATATTATTAAAATTTGTTATCGCAGTTCAATTATGACTAACTTATTTAAATTAGTTAGTCATTTAATCAAAACAAATTAGTATAAGAAAGTCAGTTTTTCAATAATTAAAATTTTGATTATATATGATTCAAATATAAGTTTTGTGCTGTCAATTATGTAAATAATCTCAGTAAGATTATTAAAATTCTTAGAACAATTAATTTAGATCAAATTTATTTATAAAAATTTTGAATTTTGAAAATAAATATTTAAAATCGTAAACTGTGAGAGATAAAGAAATTCTAAGTAAATAACAATAAAAAAAAATTAAATAAACGAAGGTATGATATCCGAAATATATTTGAAAAAACGGTAGTCCTTATATTTTTTTTATATTCTTGAACAAGGGTAAAATTATATTGTTAGAGTTTAATATATTCATAAATTTGATGAAATATCCTTACGTGTATACATGCACGAGTCATATATATTCAAATAAAAGTATTTTGGTACAAGGAAGGTAGAATAACCGACAAGTATAAAATTCGATTTGAAAGATGTTCCATATTTACATACCTATGACGCTGAGTTTCACCCGGATATTTTTCGTCGGTGAACGTAAATAGTCGATCCGGCACCGGTATTCTCCTTCATCGGCTTCGGTGATGTCTTCAATGGAAAGCATCGATGGTTCAGTAATCGTACGAAAGAACGCGCGTTTATCAAGGATTTGATCATCATGCCAATGCGTTGCTACCTCGTTTTGTGGACCACGCGTGTCGTAACTGGAACAAAACAAATATTACAATTAGTATAAGATAATAAATATTAAAAACTTATATAGTATACAGTAAAAACTTTTAGACTTTATAACAATTAGAATAAAAACTGTTTTGAAATTCGCTGTTTAAAGTATTTGCTTTTTTTAATATAAATACAAATATTAAACTGCAAAACAAATGACTGCTAGCGTTCAATTAAATTTAATAATATTATAAATGAAATAACAACCTAACGAAAAATTTAAAAACAAACTGAAACTCTCTAAATGAAAATAATGGAATATTGTTATCTTAACAATATTAAATTTATTATTTATTGAATAAAATTCAATAAAAACAATAACCAAACTTTTTTAATTAATAAAAATATAAATAAAAAACAGAATATGAAACAAATATAACCAATAAAAATAATTTAAATTGTTAAGTTCTTGTATTTTAGAATAAAGAATATTTAAGGTAATTAAATACTCACTTTACTTATTATTTTACAAGATAATTTGATTTTAATTGGAACACATACATATATGTATGTTTACTGTGAATATAAAATTAACAACCTCACTGCTTGAAGACCGACACGTTACTGATTGGATAGCATGAAAATACAAGTATGTTAACCTTCTGCTAATTAAAATTAATTAAAACATATCTTTTTATGTAATGTAATGTTTACTACCTTAATGACAAGTAAGAGAAGAATATTAAATATCAAATTGAAATTTGAATTTATTTTTATTAGTTAAATGATTTACATTTTTATTTCTTTGTTTATATTATAAATAGTAAAGTATATTTTGTAGTTGAGAAATGAAAACAGAAAACATACGTTTTGTTGTTTCTATTGTACAATTTCTAAATAAATATAAACAAGAAATGTCTGGAGGGAATGTATAGTTCCAAAGATATTATTATTTCAGCCGAAGAAGATTTGATTAGAAACAAATCTCAAATAAAATCCATTAAAGAAAGGAAAGAATAACTGTCCTTTTACAATGTAATCCTTTATCACGTGACCAATTGTGTTGGGTAATCGCACAACACTCGAATTCGGATTCTCATCGAGTGAGAACGATCAGATCACGGTTTGCCTTGCGGCCAACTGCCAATGTCGTTGTCTGTTCGTTCTCTATTCGGTCGATTCACGCGAAATCCCAGAAGTGTTCTGTCGCGTTCACACCACATCGTACCAGATCACTTCTACGCATATACATTATACAGGATGCGTAATGGTTTCCCGTTGGGAAACAACCATCAACCTGAAACTGAATCTTCTATCTCCTTTTCACCATATTTTGCATCATTCCCTATCGACAGTTTTATGTTTATGCTCCATGTATGATGCGTTTGGCATTTCAAGTTTACTTTCCGAAATGATTATGTGCTGCTTCAATGATTTTAGTCATTTTTGTTATTGAAACGTGTTTTTAGAATAAATTTAGTCACTTGGATACTGCTTTTTTATCTATATGCACTCCTTCAGGGATATCCAAGTTATTTTTTATTCCTCAATTTATATTTGCTTTGTTTTTTTTTACAACGCTCATACATACATACATATGATTGAGAACAATGGGTGTGGCATTTCACATGTCAAGCAATGCATTTAATATTCATATATTATATATGTATAGATTATTTTATTATATTCATTACAAAAAATCAAATTCGTTTATGTTTAAATTGAAATTATTCTCAAAATATATAATCTAAATAGTTATTTATTCATCTAAAGAGTAAAGTAATAGTTTTACTCCCAAAATATTAGTATTTTAATTGGAAAGATTAATGTGCTATATTAGTGATCAAGGCCGTAACTAGGCAGGTGCAACAGAGGCACTTGCCCACAGCTCAGATCGAAGGGGGGCCCAGAAAAATATCTCAGTTATTTTCATAATGATTTAATTGATGAATTTGAAAAAAAAGAAAGGAAAAAATAATTTAATTAAATTTATGATTTTTTAATCTATAATTTTTTCATAAATATAAAATATAATTAAAATTACGGGCAGAAACAATTGAAAGAATAATTATTTTGTGTTTATTTATTAACACTGTTATAGAACTTAAAAAACAAAAGAATAAAAGCTTTAGAACTATCGTATATGCATGGAAAGTTTTTTTTTATTAAAGGGGGAGGGATAATTTGAAAGTCTTGTTCAGGGTTCATAAAAAGCTAGTTACGGCCCTGCCAGTGATGGGAAACCTTCTTGTGCAATGGGTAAAAATTTGGCCATTAGTTGTTTTTAAATTAGTCCATGGATCACTAAATAATTTAGAAGCGGGAGGAAGATAAAAGGAACTGTTCTTGCTTTTATAATATAAAAAATAGGTTTGTAAAAATCAGTGCATAAGTCATTTAAAATGCCTTCGTGGATCAGTGTCTGATCCGTGGGTCATAATTTCATAATCACTGTATTATACTTTCCAGATGTATACATATTAAGTTACAATTTATTTATAAAATTTGGAATTTGATTTCATTTTATTTAAAATTAAAAATTAATAGATCTAAGTCTTATGTAGTTACGAAAAATTGTTTTTATTATAAAATTTTATTATATTGAGGTAATAAAGTACACAAACATTTTTTTAAAGGAATCAAAAGACATTTTATATTACACTGGGTCATACAAAAATATGAATTGATATTCAGGATCGATAAAATCTTTAACATTTAACATTTAATTGGAAACATTTATAAATAAATAAAGGTACTAATTATTTTTTTAATGAGTGCAATAAATATAATTTAAAAGAGGAGTGAAAAGTTGTTTTTTTTTTGTAGATGCATATAAGTATTTAAGAAAAATAAATTATATGATATAATTATGAATTAAAAAAAGCAAAACGAGAAAATAAGAAATTTTTATGTAATATTTAAAATGCAAAATATATAAAGCGAGAAATGATTAAAATCATTTTCTTTATAACCGACCACATAAATGAAATAACTCGTTTAATGTGAACTGAAAATTCCCTTTGAAAATTGTTTTTGATGTTTCAGTTTCTGAGTCCGTGTACTTTTGACTTTATCTTCAAAATAAGCTTACTTTTTTTCAATCCTAAACCAACGGTGATGTTTGTTTTCCGACCTTTTGCAAAATATCCATTCACAGATTTCATTTGATATTTTTTATCGTTATGACTTCAGACACATCAGCGAAATTTCATTTTATTTCTACAACGTATACAATATGTATGCATAAACATTTGTTGAAATCTGCGGAACATAATAGAATTCTGGAAGTTCATTTCCTCAAATAATCGTATAGAATTAATTTCATTTAATCCTAACCTCGTGTAAATGCTACTGCAAAACACAATTGTTCGTCTCATTTTGTGTAAACATACATACATATACATATGCAGTTATTTCTCTTGAAATCTACTAAACCACGTTTTAGTTTCATGTTCTAGTTTAACATGATTTTCATTTAATTATTTAAAATAAACGTTTCATAATTGATTCTATCTTTATTCCTTTTGTATCAAACAATGGAAACACTTATAAAATCAAGGGCTTTGTAAATATTTTATATGAGTAACTAATAAAAAATCGATAACGGAAACTTATATATTTGCTCTTCAGAAAACTTTCTGATAACTAAAATAATATTCGGAAATTTACGGATAAAGTTTGTAACAGATTAAAAATCAATACTTTATCTTCGTATTAAAGTATTTTGAAACATTTATCGACTGATATTAATATATATATATATATATATATATATATATATATATATATATATATATATATTATTATTAAAAATAAGGATAAATTTATCAATAAATAAATATGTAATTAATATTTCTTTATCCATATTTCTATTTACATTGACCTGTGTAATATAATTTTTAGAAAAATACCTTTTTAGGATGTTTTAATTTATATATCTTCTTATTATTATTCATATTACCATGATGATTGAAATTTATTTAAAAATTTGTTACATTTATATATAAAATTTTTATTTTTTCAGGTACCTAATAGTTCTTTAAATATAATTGTTTATTATTATATATAATTAGAAAGATCATTACAGTCAGAATGATAAATTTTATTATAATTAAACAAGAGTTTAGAGATTAAATTAAATGTTATGAAATGCAGTATACTTTAAATTTATTAGAAATCCTAATTTTACATTCTGTATCTAAATAAAAAAATGTTAGGTTTATATAAATTATTAAAAATAGCATAAGTATTAGCTGAACATATATTTTAATTTAATATTTCAATAGAGGATTTGTAAATCAAAAATATTTGAAAGATAATTATTTGAAGAAACATTTAGTTATAGTCTTATTAAATCTCAAAACTAATTGAGATTATTGATTTTAAAGAAAACATATCAGATTTTAGATTAAATATAATAAATCAATTAAAATACTAACAATATAAATATTTCTGCATATAAAAATGGAAATTTGAACCATACCAATTAAAAAATAGCTTAGTTTAGCTCATGTCAACCAAAATTAATGCTATATTTTTTTTAACAATTTACGCTTTTATTTATAAAATAAAGATGCATTAATATAAATAATAAATAGAAGGTATGGAAGTAATACTTGACGAAAATGTTGTTAAAATAAATGACATAATCCAGTTGACTTTTTTATAGACGACGAATACAAAGAAGATCAACAACAACAACAACAACAACAGTAGCAAGAGCAAGAGCAACAGCAACAGCAAGAGCAAGAAATAACCAAAAAAATAACAAACGCTGGGTCATAGCATTTGGTATGAGATGTGACGTCAGGACACGCCAAACATGCCTCGAATTCAGTTGCAAGTGTCACGTATTTCCTATTTGAAACACAACGAGAACGCGGTTGTTTGTTTTTGCCACTAGCGGACGCTCACGCTGGATTTGGATGTTGAAACAGAGGAATGGTTACTACAGCGGTAGCGAAGTACTGTTGCAAAAGGTTGAATTTCAGGACAATTTGTTTGTCATTGCATTCGTTGTCGGTTGCTGCTCTGCTTCTGTTGGATGAGTGGTTACAGACAACAAGCAGCAAGAAATTTCGTATTTTGTACGAGAAATACTATTGAGTTATGCTGGACAACGTTTATATTTCCGCAGAACAATTTTTCCCGAGTCAATATATGAATTCATAATGCTTTTTCTAATAATATTTATTTAAATAAAACAGTTTCTTTTATTTCATTTCATAGTATTGAAAATGTAGTCCAATTCATTAAGATCTAAATGTTATGCATTATAAAAGATACAAAGTATAACTTGGGTTTACAATGTAAATGTTTTAGGAAGCATTACGGGTTTAAATATTTGAAAAAGTCGACACCTCAACTCTAAGAATTATGTATAAAAATTCGTAGCACATAACTTGTTCTTTTATAAAGTTGCCTGCACAGAACTTTCATGGAATATCAAATAATGGCGAGTAATATCTTATTTTACTGTCTTTTTGAATAATAAATATATTTTCAAATTTGCTAAAATCGACCTTATGTTACGTTTTACTTTAAATTATATATTTAACACCAGTTTCTTCACGAAGAATCAAAACGTAGCTGATGTTTTCAACTAAAAAATATATTTAAATAATTATAAAAAATAAAATAAACTGTACAGATATTAATGAAATAAAGTTCCATATGTTTTCAAAAAGTAAATTCTATTTGAAGTTCTATTAGGGCACATGTTACATAAAATATTAAGCTTAGTACACGGCAGTATAGCAACGTTATTAAAACTTTTAACGGTTGACGCGTATCCAGTTCTATGGAAAATAAATTACCTAGTGATGTGACGTTTACGGTAAAATTAAGAGTTTTAACGACTACTAGTGGTTTATAAACGGAAATATTTACTTTATTTTTATGCACTTTAAGTCGATTAAAACATTGAAAAGGTTTCATGTGGAAATACATAAAATACTTTTAAACACTTATGAAAGTTATTAATTTTTATTTTATTAAGTAATGTTATTAATAGTTTTTAATTTCACACGTTTATTAAATTTGAATTTAGTTATTTATATTTTGAGGTTATATTAATCAAATAGCGTTTATGTTAAAATGTTTCACTTTAAAGTTTCGGATACAAATATAGTCATTCCTTTGATTAATGCTTTGAAATTGTATTGATCAGAATAAATTATATAGTTAAACAGTAGTATAATAAAGTTTTAGCATAGTATTAGCATATTTATGTAAAATATTGATTTGATATATAGAAAATGTATAACTAAGAATTTCTGTCTCTTTGAGGTTGTTTATAAATAGTAATAGGTAATTATGCGCCAAATAATGGATTTTCGCGCAAATAAAAGTAATTTTCGTTATCTTCTCAAGTTTAAAATAAATTAAAAATTTGCGCTAATCTCTGTTTGAAAGAATTAGTTTTATTTTTAATATAATTTGAAATTATATTTAAAACGATATTCTTTAGCTCTTTCAGGAGGTTCAAGCAAAACTAATGAGTCAAAGTAGTGTTTAAATTTTGTGTATTTTACTTAATTCTTCTTATAGTTATTTTAATAAAGAATAATAGTTAATTAAATGATAATTGTTACTTCTTTAATAAACGAAAGTAATGAAATGACATCTTTATTTTTTACTCATATGCCAAACTCTTTGTAATATCGATAAACGACATTAAAAAATACAGTTTAAATTCAATTATTTAAATATAATTATATATTGTTAAAAAGTTATAATATTTTACAAGTTCAAGCTTATGACATGTGGTTTTTTATTCCTTAAACTTAGAAGAATAATATTGAAAATATTAGAAATAATCATGGCGGTAGATTGTCAGTCATGAGAGTCTTTATATAAAAACTTTAAAGACGTGACAAATAAAACTATATTTTTAAGCAAAATTAAATAGTGGATCATTTTCAAATTTTGAGAATACATTAATAAAGTATTTATTTACATATATACATCTTCTTAAATCTTAAACTTGGAAAATTCATTTAACATAAGATTCACTTGAACCTGTTAAAATTTAAAATATATTTAAAATTTTCCAAAAATTCGAAAAATTTTAACAAGTCTGTTGGAAGAAGCTTGATGTTTTTGAATATTGTTAAATATAGATTTTAGGGGTAAACTGTACTTACGGCACTTGAGACAAAACCGAGATATAGTTTTCAGTGGTGGAGAAAAATAAAGTATCTTTTAGTCGTCACCGGAACTTAGAGACGGAGAGAAGTGAATATTGAGTTGAGATTTACTTATTGGTCGTACAGTGTTTTTAGTCAAAGTACACTTTAATTGTTACAAGTTACGTGTTGTGACAAGTTTGTTAGTATAGCTTCATATAATATTAGTGTTTTTTATATGTAGTTTATTTAATTGTAACGTTTTCATTATTATAGTTTTTAGTTATATGTAGGGCTTCACACGAGAGCGAGACTTTTCTTTTCGCTTTTACGAGACGAGATAGTTTTGAAAATATTTAAGGCGATACCGAGACCACATATGGCGAGATTCGAGAGTCTCGTTTCTAGTCTCGTTGCACTTTTGTTCATAAAATGTTTACTAGAATCATAAAATCGTTACCACTCCAACAAGCATTTTTTTCTATTAAAAGTAGGGTCTGTTTTAGGTAACAATACGGTTAGTGAAATCTGGTGACCATCTGTAAAATATATTGTATTATAATTTTGTCTTTGATAACATTTTCAAGCCAAAGTGAAAAAAAGAGTTTTAGGAGAATATAGATGTTAATTAAACAAACACATAAATATTTATTATAAGTGCAAATTTGTTTTGTATTATGAATAAGGGATTAAAAATGATTGTATTAGGAATTCCCGAAATTAATAAAGGTGTTTCTTAGAATATNTATGACGTTTTGACTACTTCGTATACATAGCATATTAAAACGTTTTATATTATATGATTGATAGTTCTTCTAAATACATACATAAATTCTCGAACCATTTTAAGAAGTTTCACAAATATGACAGATCAAAGTGAGGTTTGTTTAAGTTTAAGTTATAGATATGCTTCACAAATTTATACACTACGCATCAAATTGAACAAACAAATTGCAATGTATACAAGGTAAAAAACAGTGTCTCCACGGGAGTGAAATTAAAAGCATATTTTAATTATATAAACTTCTTACAACGTGGTTTTATAGTACAAATTTTAAAGTTGTTTATTATCATTTTTATAAAAAAATTATAATAATTTGTTTAAGTTTGTTAATTGTGCTGAAATCGAAGTTTTTGATATTTTTATTTTTCTTTAAGTTGGTAAAGCGATATATAACGTAAAATTACGAAAACCACTTACTCAGCGCGGCGACTATATATGTGTTTTTAGTATAGTGTGTTTCATCAATAAAGTCCTTTAAACAAATTTAATGTTAATAATTTAATAACCTGCAATGCAAGGGTAAAACGGGTAGTTGTGCTGTTGCCCTTGATGTATAAACTTGGAATTTTTTCAAATTTAATCAAAAAATTGAATAAATTATGAAGAAAATGATACAGAATTTTATGCTCGTTTTTTTTTTTTTTTTTTAGTAAAGAGCGATTTTAATTATCTTTTTAATTTTAAATCAAAAATTTTTTTGGGGATATGAAATTTCATTAAAAAATTTTTTGGAATGGAAAATATAAAATATCAATTAATCAAATCACTATTACTATAGGTTTTATAATAAAGAGGTAAGAATAAGTAAAGCAGAAAATAATTAGTAAAATAGTGAAATAGTATAAGAAAGTACACGGTAGAGTTTGGATTTTATAATAAGATGTACGCGGCAGCGTTAATACTGGATCCATAATAAATAACCACCCATCGCGTTTGGTTTACGTAGAAACTTCAAGTTTAACTAATAGGCTTCGACAAGGCTTGTCCTCTAGCTTCGCTTATATGATACAGTATCTTGGTGTAATAAACTAACAAAACCATTGAAACTTATCCTAAAGTTCTCAATCCTTCTGCTCTATACTTTGTCCTTCCTTGCTTCTCTCAAACTTTACTCGTAATGTCGCCATATTAACAGCATTCTCTTATAACTTACTGTACGATTTGTTCACAAATAATACCAAACATTCTTAGTTACAAATCAAGTTTTTAATATTATTTTAAAAGAAATAAATTCTTTAACCTCAAATAATAATTTGAACGTTTCAAATTATTTATAACTAAAATGTTAAAATTGTAAAAACTATGTAATTATAACAATAAATTTATTATATTTACAAATAAAAGAAAATTATATTTTAAAATACAAAACAAATAAAACCAGATGCCAAAAAACATTAAAAATTATAATTGACAATAAATTTAACTGAAATAACAAAAAAGACATTTAATATATTAATTAGCAAAGCAATTATAGAAGATTTAAAAATCAGAATTTATTTCAATAATAATTTTGTGTAAACGATGTAAAAAATATTTCATTTTTATGGTTGTACATAGTGTATAATCACTTGTTTGCTCACGGTCTATTTATTTTGATTTATACATAATTTTTTACCTAAATTATTTGTGTAAAAGCAAAAACTGATTTTTACTGAAACCAAATGTTTTATTTGAATAAATTTTAGATTTTATTTTTGATATAAAGAATCTAGAATGTTCGTAATATTTAGGGGAATCTTTAGTGTCATGACAACACCCTACACTGAGGAAATTCAATCAGCGAAATTCCTTGCATATTCGATGTTAACAAACTGATAAAATACTCTCAATAATGCCTGTTATACCCTCACAACTTTGAATATACGTTCATTTTGTACAAATATATTCTTATACAAGTTGTAATTAAATTTTTCTTTTTTCAATTTCTGTTCATTTTTCTTATTTACTGCATTTTTAACAAATAATAGAACTGTAATAAAAATGGTTCTTTGAAACTGGTTTTAATATAAGGATGGTAAACTTTATAAACTTTATAAAAAACATTTATTTCATTTTTTTATTTTAATATGACTGCAATATTTATGCGCCCCACTATAAATAATTTAATTATAAATGCAAAAACAATAAAATTTTTAAAATTTATGTTTATTTATCACTTGTTGCTATAAAAATGATAAAAAAAAATATAAATATTGTATAAATATATAATAAAAACAGATATTTCTGTATTCTATTTTAAAATATTAAACAACCAATTTTTATTTATATAAAATGAATTAAATTAAAATCACGGAAAAAGAGTATTTTGGGCCAAAAATGTATCTGTTATTATAGCCAAACAACGGAGTATTATTGAAAAATACAATGAAAGAGATTGAATTTATACAGGATATCATTTCAAACATTAATATGATAAAAGATTCGAAAACTAAATGAAGAGTAAAAAAAAAAGAGCAATACTTGTGCAACTTAATAAAAAATGTTGCAAAAATTAAAATGGAACTTCACAATATATACTTTGATAAACCTGTATGTGTACTTTTCTAAAATTAAGAAGCTAGAAATATTTAAAGTAATTTTACCATAGAAGAATCCATGTCATTCTCGTATTTATAGTGGAAAGAAATTTCAGGACAAAATAAATCATTTATAAGTTTTTGACTGAAGTTAAAGTATAAAAAAGATAATAATTATATGATATTTAATTGAAAATTTAAAATGACAAAGTATACATCTAAATTAAAATATAATTTTAAAATGAATGCAAGTTTGTATAATGTAAATGAGTTATATTTGACATGTATAAATTAAAATAAATGAAAAAATATATGTGTATAAAAGATAAAAGCAACACACTAATTTTAGTTTGTTGACATTCAGTAAATATAAATTTAAAAATATAAAATCTATGTGACATTTATTTGAATTTGAGTTATTTATATGTAAATGCATACATGTATATTTTACAGAAAACCAATAACAAACCACAATATTTGCATTGGAATAATGTTATTTTAATTTCCGTTCAAGTACGAAATCACTTAAAATTTTAATTTGCCCAGTGTGATATCAATCTGTAATTCGAAACAGAATTTTATCGCCACTACTGGATTGGCATATTGGTTGGTATTAGAGATAGCAGAACGGAAAGCGAGAACGGAAAACGAGAACGGAACGGAATGGAATGAAACAAAAGCAAATGAAGGTAATTAACGTTACGTTGATTAATTACTAGGGATAATCATTAGCGACATTTTTTAATGTAATTTCGCGCATTTCGGCAACAGCTAAGCGTTATTTAGTACCTACGTTTGTAAATACCAACAAGCATAAGTCACTTGCCTGTTTGTCTGTCTCTGTTATTCGCTACTTACTAAAACAATACCATTTTTCTACTGTTTGTAAGTGCGGAATTGGACTAAATGCTATTATTAAAGCTAAATTTATAGCTCTGTTTTCATTACCGATACTTTAGGTGGCCATGAAATATATCAATTAACCACACCTGTGTTTGCTTTTCATTTATTTAACATAAGTCGAATCGGAACTTATGTGATTTTTGTTTATTTTCAAATTTGCAAAAGTAATTAGTTTTGATAACAATTGTTTATTGATTGAAATCTAACAGGATTAACGTATATCATAAATAGAAATTGTAATTTGCAAATTAATTGCAGGAAACGAAAACCAAAATGTTTATACTTCTTTTATTCTCCTAAAAATTAATTTTGAAAGATAAAATATTATTTACAGCATAACATAAAGATATTAGTAAAAAATGTTAATTGCAAATTGAAGAGAAAAACGTATAAAAACTTATGAATTAATAGTTTTTAATGTAAAAATTAAGTTGAAGATCACTATTTATAAAATTGTTAAGTAATAAGTTTTATGCCGATCAAAATACTCAATGAATAAGTTAAAACAATAACTGCAAATGAATTTGTAACCTTTTTAATTAGAACTTTGTTCAACACAGTCAAAAGTTTGGTACTTTAAAAATATATCAAAATAACTCAGTTCCAAACAACATATGTTTGCCAATTTTGTAATTTTCACTGCTTTTTAAAAACATTAAAACTAAATTATGTCAATTAAAGTTAAACCAAATAAATAAATACTCGTATTTAACATGTGTATGGAATATCAAGTGGGAGTTTTTTAATTAATCATAAATATTAAAATACACGAGTAAAATAAACAAAAATTAATGGATTTCATTTAAAAGCAAACGTAATATAG
>CM008235.1:4925230-4966299 GCA_002278615.1 Pogonus chalceus
TTATTAATATGAATTTAAAATATAATTAATGAAAAGCATAAATTCAATATCGTAAAATGAAAATTATCAGTTTAATTGTTTGGTGGTATTATTATTTCTAACAAGTGTATAAATGAAAATTAAGAAATAATTGAGATATTATTCCAAGTTTGAAGCTTTAACATTAAGCAAAATTACCGGAAAGTGTATGTTTTCATGTCGATAGTGAACGCCTGTAGCGGTGAGTTGTAAAATTAACGTAAACGAAGCAAAGTTACATGGCGCGTGTTAACTAGTTATTAGTAAGTAATTCTGATTGGCCAAGTAGAGTGGTACGAGCAACTTTAACCGGAGATTAACATGTTACTTAATGCCAAGAGACGGTTTCAACGTCTTCTACATCCCAAATTGTTTCTCTTTTAACATCGTTTTGAATAAGTCTTGATTTGACAGTCGAAAGCACTTTGAAATATGCGCGAGACGAAATTATTCAGTCTGCACGAATATTTCCTTTCCGATATTGGAGCGTAGCTTTTATTAAAATGAAGAGAATATCGATAACAAACATTTGAGTTATGCGATTAAAAATTTTAATTTCAGACAAAACGATTGAGTGAGTTGGCTCTGGCTATCGTTATCATTATTGCGGTTCATATTATAGATCATTTTGTCATTTGGAAATGTCTTCGTTTTAATTAAAAATATACTTCAATTTAATTTATACAATTTATAAAATGTCAATCATAGCTAAGTATTTTTATTTTAAATAATTAAATAATAAATTGTCAATTTCGTTTGATAATTACATTTTTTTACAACTAAATTCCATAATTTAATAAGCATTCATCGAGCTGTAAAAAGGTTTTATTTGTGTTTAAATGAAAAATAAATATAATATTTATTCAATCATCTAAAACTTTGTGCAGAAAAACTTTTTTGTAACGGTTTATATATTTGCTTATACATTTCAATAAAACATATTTGTTTGTTTTAAATTACACCACAAACAAATAAACAACAAATGTATTCAATATTTTCTTACATCGGCCTAGTTATTATATACATATAAATATGAATTTTTAAAAATTTATGATTTCATTTATATTTAATACTTTGTTTTGATTTTTAAATACATGTCTTTGATAAGTTACTAATGTTATTGCTAGTTAAGATTTAAAAATCTTCAAAAGAATTGTTTTAAGTAGAGAAATAAATATATCTGACAATAATTGCAATTATTGTCAGAATATAATAACGCAGTTGTACCAAAAAGAGAATATATGAATAAAATAATAAAGTTTTTCGCAATTTCATCAGTTTTGAGGTAAATTGAATATTACAGTGGGCACTTGAAATGAAATATGAAATTATTAATAACCATAGAGCATGAAGAAAGTGCAACATTAGCAAAACACCTTTGCGGCATGTTCTCAAGCGGAACGGGTTGTATTTAATCCGTTCAGCGTGAAGTTGGGTCGCTAGGAAATTTATTGCCGAAATTTTCCCTTACGTTACATTTACCAATTGCCGGGATAGATCGCTTCAAGGTTGACTGAGCTCCCCGCAAGCCCTGATTGATGTAGACACTCTTATGAATCATGTGCGACGAAAGGGCCGCTCCTCGCTCTTGTACCGGAAAAGGACTGCATGCTTTTGCTTTATGTTACCACAAAAGATTCTATACGTAAACCTTCCTATCCCATCTCATGCCAATGCTGTTATAGAGACTCTTAATGCATTATATTCATCAACACTATGACACCCTCATAATTCACAGGGACTTCCTCTTTATTAACACTAAGAATGCCTTTTAAACTATCAACTCCCTTCAAACTGTCAATCATATTTATATACTCTGCAAACTTTCATAAGAATATTGTAAAAAATTTCTTTTTCTGTAAATATTTTTATTTTTATCTTCGGTTTTAATAATGAAAGAAGTGTAAATTATAACAATGGTCATTTTATTCGGGCGTAATAAAAGCAATAATATGAGTTCGAATGCAATGTTAATGAAAGACAAAAGCGTCTAAAAGTCGTATAAATACTAATAGCCAGGGGCAGTGTTGTCATTTCATAATCTGTGTAGTGTGAATCCGGCTGTATGTTATGTTCGCCGAGGCGGCGCTCCCTGTAAATGTCGTAATGTACTGAACGTATAAAACCGTGGCAGAACGGGCCACGTCTGTTTGCAGAAGAAGGCAATAACGAACACGCGCGTCGACTGTCGCTATGGTTGAGCTTCCGTTTCTGCTTTTGCAGAGCGTGCTTCAGCCCCACACTACGTGTTTGCCGTAGTATCGCGTCGCTGTGTGTCGGCATGTGGCGCCCGGCGTCACACAACTACTATGTGTGGAGATGCAAGAGTGTGAGATCGTCGTCTAGCGTGGTATGGTGGCAACAGAAAGTGTCCGTGGTAGGAACTTGCCAAATAAACAAAGTGCCATTAGTCAGCCGCTAGCGACGGGCACACTCATCGACTTGCGGTGATAATGGCCGAATTATTCTGCAGCCAGTGAAACACGGGCAAGAACATGCCCAAACAATAGCAGGAACTCGCAGTCATCACCATTATGCAAATCATACATAATTTGCATATTTTAGGAACAATTTAAGGAACCTAATTTCAACGATGCTAATGCTCCACTCGAGCGGCGCGGTGCGGTGTGAATGCTGTTCTGCAACCGACGAAGAAGTCGCGAACATCGAACCGGAATGTCTGGCGACGACGTGACGGATGTTATGACATTTGAATAGCAACCACTGGGTATATCAGCGACGTTGTCTACTTCCTTTCTCAACTGGATAACAGTAAAGAACAGATATCTTATCCTCCACCAAGAATCAAAAGAACGAATCTTGTCACTAACGATAATTCTTCTATCAAACAAATACCACAAGATATATTTTATATTGTATGGTTATACGAGGGCCGTTCAATAATTAACGAGACAAATTGATGCAGAGAAAAAACTTAAACATTTTTTATCTTAATTTTTATTGATATTAAGATATTTTTTTCATCGTTTTGGGAGCTTCCTGATTTTCGCAGCGTAGAAATATTTACTTTGCTGTTTGAACGATACGTGAACTATAATTTTGAGCACTTTGTTGTTGCGTAAAATTTTTTTAGGCAGGTTGAAGTAATGAAAATCCGACTGAGCTAAGTTTATGCTTTATGGAAGATGTGGTAACATCTTTTAACTTAGCTTAGAAAAAATACGAACCCGGTGAACTTGAGTCAACTGCCTTGGAATCTATTTGAAACACGTTTTACAATAACTCAACAATTATATGATATAAATTTTTAATTTAAGTAATTTTACTCATATATCGTTGCGCAAAAAAAAAAAATTTATGCGATTTTGTAGCGTGTTCGTAATAATTTTAAGCAATAATTTAATCATAAAACATTGCTCCTCGAGTGTACATGTTTATAGATTATATTCATATTTATTATGCTCAAAAAGCTAAATAAATGTATTTTTAGGGTTATTTGCTTCCTTTGTATATAATTTATAATTATTTAATCAAAAAATATTTTGAGTTAAAACGAAGTAATTATATAACGTTTTTAATAATTCAAAGAATAAAATGAACAATAGAGACGTTGAATGTGTAGCAGCAAACTGGTCGTCGGTGCATCTGGTGTTCGGGTCGTGATTGCTAGAAAATACATTATTGGACAAGGTACGGTGTCTTGTAGCTGTCCACTGGATCGTCGTAAGCGGTCAACACCTCTGGCACAATACACATTCAGCACTCAACAGCAGCAGTTACAACATCGTCGTTGTGCTTCGTGCTTCATGGTCATGGTTTCAGTCGTTCTAGGAACATTCGCGCTCAGGGAATGGAAACTGAACAGAATAGAACGATGAAAACAGGAGGCGAAACAGAAGAATGAAAGAAAGTTAGTGGTAAGGCGTCGTCACGTACCACCGGTCAGGGACGGAACACATCGTAAATATCTTTATAAGAGACACAATAGTTGGAAAGAATTGCCGTTGTTTCGACGTACAGCTTACGAATTGGCACCTGCGTGATTTTAACTTTTCTTCTTTTATTTCGTTTTACTTTTACTCGATAGACGTGATGTACAACGATTTATATGTTTTTACTGGACGCTACATTGTGTTTTTTTCTCGAAATTATATTCTTTATTTATTATATTCGCTTATAAATTATAAATATACATATTTATAATAAACCTGAACATTTATTCATATTCAAAGAATTAATCCCAAAAATTCTTTCGGAACACATAAATTGTTTCAGATCACAGGGCGGTACCATGTAAACGTACAATGATTACACAATTACATTGTTTCATGACGGCGATTATATAAGTAAATTTAATAATATTCGAAAGACNATCTGTTCCAAAATTATATGAAATCAAATTTGAAACTGATTAAATAAATTCTAACTAATGGTCATTAATCCCTAAAATGAAAATATAACTTACATAATCGGGATAAAATCATACCTTTTTTTAGGTACATAAATAACAATTTATTATTAAGTTAAAAACAAAAAACTTAAAACATTTTTTTCGAGCTTTGTAATATAGATTAAATGTGCTGAAACTTTAAAAAATATTTAAATAATATTCTTTTATTTAATTTGTTGTTTAAAATAAATAAATTCTTGATTTATAATATATAATTTGAAAACTTTAAATTTCTTTTTAATAAATAAAACATTTACTAAAAAAGTATAGAGAACATGATTATAAATTTAATTTCAAAAACATAAATACAAATAAATGAATTAAAAGTACAAAAAAATCTGTTTGTAAAGCTTAAAAATATAATTTAAAATATGTTTATTTAATATAATAAGTTATAAGAACTAATAAATGTAGTGAAATTATATTTATTTTGCGTTAAACATAGTTACGTAGAATTGCTTTGGTAATAATAAGGAAAATAGCCTGAAACAAATTACCATTTCATAAAATGCGAATAAAATTTTATAGCAGTTGTTTTCCAGTTACTACTTTGATTCACGGAATTGTTCTACAACTACTGAACTAAGTAAATAAGTTAGTTGTACCAATTACGTTACTACTTTGCAAACATAAATGTTGTATATCATAATATTTCATTCTGTGCAATTTATTTTTACTAACTAAGCTTTTCACTAACAATGTTTATAGTTTGTATTAAATTTTAGCTTGTTCTTGGAATTCAACGCAATATATTATTACATTGTTGCATTTATTCATTAATAACTTTTATGTTATTTTAAGCGCTGTTAAAAATATATCAAAATATTATTGTATTATGAAAGCTGTTACATTAGTTAATGTTTATGCATGTCACCACTTTTATATCTTTAGTTTTTCTGATGCATTTTATTAAAATAAATGCATTTGAATTTAGGAACTCATAATAAAAACAATTTTTTCGTCTATGAGTTCACTATTAACTACCATAGATAAACCTTTTTTTCTAGTTCTTAGATTTTATTGTCACATCTAAAAGCAGATACTTTTATTGAAGTACTTTAAGGTTTGAATCGTTTTTACTTAATGGAATTCAAAGCGAATTGTAATTTATCTTGTATTTTAACTTAACACTTTTAAAAGAAATAAGTTGAACTGTTTAGTGGCAATACTTGAAATTATTTTCTAATTTATTTAATTTTCAAGCTACCAATAATAATAATAATAATATGAAAATATCAAAAATTTGTATTATTGGTATAAGTTAATGAAAGGCTAAATACTCATTTTCTAAAACTTCACTTACAACATTATTTTTATAATATTTGATTTGAAAGACTTAAACTGTGGACTTGAAGCAAATTTTCCAAGACAAATATACATTCTAAATTGTAATTATTTATTAAAAATGTGTGTTAGCCATACT
Source organism: Pogonus chalceus (assembly GCA_002278615.1). Taxonomy (NCBI): domain Eukaryota; kingdom Metazoa; phylum Arthropoda; class Insecta; order Coleoptera; family Carabidae; genus Pogonus; species Pogonus chalceus. Next base: position 4,931,083 of record CM008235.1, read on the forward strand.
GAACCCAATTATACTACCAGTTGTTTACCAGATAACATTTAAAACAATTTTAGAGGTACAATAAAGCGCTTAAAATTAAAATAATGCATCATAAGAAGAAATAAACAATTAAAAAAGAATAAAATAATTATGAGTTTGTATAAAAATGAGTAGAAGTTATTTTACTATTTTCAGTGTTCCAAAAATAGTGCATACATATATTGTAAGCGAGGAGAGAAGGCGCATATTGTAAAAGTAATTGCAAGTAAAGTTAAAGAAGAACTTTAAAAAGATGAAATAAATACAAAGAATATGAGGACTAAATAATTTGTGAATACTTTTGTACATTTCTGTATCCTGATTTATATTTAAGTTCAAAGCTAATAAATAATTTTAATAAAAATGTATCGATTTAAAATATTGTGTCATTTTCAAGACGTTCAAATAAAATTTCAAAGAATCTACAGGAAATTAAAAATGCCCTTGGAAGTATATAACATGATAAAAGCAATAATAATTTAATAAGTTCAGGTAAATATTGAGCAAATTAAAGTGAAATTACAAACTGATTGTACATCAACATTCGACATTTAGCGCATACGTGTTAAATTATGAAACAATGGCAAACAAGTAATTGTAAGTTTTGTGTATGTTTCAGACACAAAGTTGCATTGCACGCAAGTTGCTTGTACACGTGAATATCTCCATCTGCACGAACCCCACAACAATAAACGGATAACGTGGTGAACGACGTTAAACCCAAGGATATTATAGCTGCACTCATCCTACTCAAATTAAATACCTCCAGCTACATAATAACGTTTTTATTTGAGGTTAATTTTCACCCATTTTGAGCACGTTCCAGTAATTTATTGTTTTGTATTAAATCTCACGCTACCTATAATGCTACACTAACCTGTAAATAATTCTTAAATTTTCAAGTACTTTTAAATATATAATTTGTTGCTTTTTTTAATTTCTTGCAATAAACGTGTTGCAATTCGATTGCATGTTTAAATTAAATTATATGTATAGTACAATAAAAAAATACATTTATTTCACTATAAATAGTAATTTATACGATTTAAAACAAGGCGCAAAGTTAGAATTATATACTTTTTCTTAAGCTTTAAACTTACTAATTCTTTAACTAATTCTAGATTTTATTACGGTACTAGAATATTTTTTTCCAATATTAATTTTCGAATTCTTTGTTCATAATAAATTACTTATTATTTTAAAAATACATGCAGGACTAATTAAAATACTAAAATATAAATAATTCTAAACTTAAATGCTATTTTTAAACCAAATATTATGTAAATGAGTTTATAAATTAAATTTTCATACCTTTTAATAACTTTTTTTGTATAAATTTGAATTATACCCGAGTTGAAATTTAAAGCCGATATTGCTCCCTCTAGTTCAGAATAGAGCCTGTTTAGAGCCCAGTAGACGGGAATAGAGCCTATTTTGAGTCCAATAGTCCGACTAGCACCTACATTTGAACTTAGGATTTAGGGCCGCTAAGTCCGACGATATTAAAAATAAATATTTCTTATCAATTCAAGTTAAAACAATTTAATAAATTGAAATTTCGAATATATATCGCTTTACTATAACCGCTTGTCGTGGAAAGTCTTAGATTAATAGAAATGATAGCACTATTGATACCTATAATAATATTAACTATCATAAAAAATAGTAATAATTTTTAAAATTAACGGTAACAATGGTATTAATAATTAAAAATAGTAATAATATATTGATATTATTATTATTATTATTAATTATTTATTACATTGTTACTGTTATTTCCAAGAATTACTAATAATAATTTATAGTAAGTATCAGCTTTATAATTATTAATAGTATTATTATTGANCTTTATTCGAAAAATTATTTAGTAAAGAAAGCGTTCGTGTATTTTATATTTTGGGCAGTAAAATGATTACACAATTACATTGCTTCGTGGCGACGGCTATATGTGTAGTTTAAATAAAACTATATTATTTTACTGCTTTGAATAAATTCATTACAATAAAATGATTTTATTTACTTAAAGAGCATTTAAAAATATTATATATTAAAAGTCGTAAAAAAATAATTATATAATAAAGTAAAACAATGAAAATACAACCGCGTGAAGTTAACATTAATTAAATAATGCAATAAATGTAAATGAGTAAATTTATGTTTGACATAAAATATTTTCTAGAAATTAAAATAATAGTTTAAAGCCTTATAAGTTCATAAAACACAAATGTATTTAATAAACACACAAATAATAAACAGAATAATTTTTAATTTAAGAAATGCATGTATTAAAAAACTGGTACATGTAAATAAAAACCTGTATTTCTTTGAAAAAATCTCAAGTGGCAAATTAATGCTCGCTATTTTCTTAGCACAGTTTCATGACTTGTTGCAAAAGTGCAGTAAACTCTCATATTACCATCAAGACGACGAACTTTTCTTGGTTGAGTATAAACGTTAAGATAGCGTTTCAAGAATGTATATGTATGTATGGTCTGCGCATTTCAAATTGAACCATAAAATTGAGTGGATTTTAAAAGACTTCGCTCGTAAATTGCTTCTTAAGTTGTTTTAATTAATTTGAATCTAAAGAATTTTTTTTATTTTAGAATCTTAATGATTCAATTAAATTTATAATATTTATATTGTTTTATATAATTTAAGTGATTATGAATTAAAATTAACAAATAATATAGTTTCTCTTAATTATATTGAAGTATGTATGTTGCGTACGCCCCTGTGCTCATCCCCCACTTTACTATTTCACCCCCACCTACAGGGTGGTTATTTAAAGTTGTACAGAGGACAAAATCGAAGTTGTTCGATAAGTTGTTCGAAAGAAATTACTTAACTATACTTATGTGGAATAAATCATTATTAATTACCAAAAACCTTTATTTCAAAACCTGAGCTATCGAACAATGTAATAAATTAAAAAGTTAAATAATCTAGTATTAAAATAAACAAAGATGTTATGTTTAATTTATACAATTACATTAAACATTAACCAGCCAAACAATTTAAATTAATAACACAAAGTTTAGCAATTATCAGTTGAACTATATTACAGTAAATTTGCAACTGTATATACATATATTTTATAATAGACATAATAAATTATATTACAATAATGAAATAGTTTAAATAAAAAGGAAATTATGTTTAAACTTTGAGTTGTTAACCTTTAATACATAGTGCAAGAGCATGCGCAATTCAGATGGAGCGAGTCACTCGGGACACTCCAGTGTAATGTCGAACGTAGCGTTAATTACACCCCGCGGGAACATTGTATGTACCACGTGACCAGTTTCGAACCCGGAACGTGATGGCATTCTACATTATAGTGCAACGTCACAGTGTTTTGTACTGATGGTTAGAGAACTATTGACAAACACACACTGAACTTTTTGCAATTTTTTTTTTGTGTTAGAAGTAAATTAACACTTTTTTCTGGCTTTTAATATCCTACAACTCAGAAAAAATATTGTCCTACATTTATCACACAATTAAAAAATATATACAATATATAAAAAAAATATAACGCTATTAATTTTTCTCTTTTCATGTTAGAACAAACATTTAAATACAAAAATTGTTTCATGTACATCCATTGAGTATCTTTTGACGATCCTGTCACAATATACAGGAAAAATAAAATTTGCATCTTTGAGCAGTTTACACAGTGCCATGCAAAATAAAACAAATAAATTTAATTTAAGTTACATTGTTTCAAGTTTTGTATTTATGAATTTCACTGTGATCTTGTCTTTATATTTAAAAATTAATCAAATAAAATATCGTTGAAATCATGAGTTTGAGTTTTGCTTATTCGTATAAAATTTTTAAGCTACACTTTTGTATTTAATTTTTGTTTTAACATTAATAGGTTAAAATTTATGGCGTAATGAAAATTTTACCATTGAATTTCCTATCTAACAAAAAAGTAGACACCCGATATATATATATATATATATATATATATATATATATATATATATATATATATATATATATATATATATATATATATATATATATATATATATATATATATATATATATATATATNTGTTATATTGTAATTTTATTCAAACACTAATAGTAATGTTTAATTCTAATAGCAAATATGAATCCCCAAGTAATTATAAATTTGTACTACTAATATTAACATAACTATAATAACTCATTTTATGAACAAATATACAACTAATATAACTATTTCCAATAGTAAATTTTCAGGTATTAATTGTGCAGTTTATGGAACTATTTAGATAAATACTGCAATTTATGATATATTCGCTGTTTTGCAAAATTATATTATACTAAATTTTTTTAGGAAGATGTTTAGTAGTTGAGAAATTTTTACTTCTCATTTTTGTGGTAAAATAAGTATTTTAGAGAGTAATTTCATTATAAATTTTAATTTTGTTAACTTTGTTAAACTTGTTTTTGAATTTTTTTCTTTGAAAATAAAAATCATTAATGTATGATAAGTAACTAAAATTATATATAGGAAAATAAATTAGTTTTATTTAAATAAAACTTAAATTATTTTAAAAATTGAACGAAGCGAAACGTATATTAAAAGATAAAAGTAAATATCATTTTATAAATTGGACATATTTGCCTGAAATACAAATAAAAATACTTTATTTTGTAATGTCTGTTACTTAAAATCAAAATAATATATTTTATCCTATTATATAACAAACTTCAATCACACAGCAGTCCGGTAACTAGTAGAATTTTTATTCACCGGTAAAAAAGATCAAAATAATATCCGTATAGTTGAATGAAAGAACACAAAATACAGATATTTATGATCAAGTAATCAATATCGGTATGACGGGAGTGCTGTGCTATATAACAATGGGAATTACGAGTTGGACAACCAATGCACTGATCATGAGTTATGAAGACAGCTGGTTAGGGAACCGGACACAGCGGACTACTAACTCATTGCAAACGTTTCTCTACATTTCAAGAATTAATTGAATGATTTAGGTTATTCAATTTATTATGACATACATATCTAGTGGACTATGTAAAAATTCATCATTTATATTACGTATTACAAATTATTTTCATAGTCTGTTTCAGCTTTATTTCCTTACAAATAAACTAAAATCTTATGCTTAGTAATATAAGAAAACCATTTTAGAATAATTTAATAATATATTTTTTTTTTGTAATGTTAATGTTAAAGACAGAACAAGAGTGACGGAGATAGATATATCTCCTTCATTAAACAATATAATAATCGCAGATTAAGATGCGTAATAGATAATATTGGACTAACAAATATAAAATGGACAGCTACGTCATAGCGCGTTTAGATTGACCTAGTGTGACGCCGAGGCTCGTCACGTGACCTCACTCTATTTGTTTATGAAGTGGTTATATCTGCAGATACCTATTTAAAAATACCTCCATGCCATCTAATATCGGTTAATTTAAACTCATGCATCGAATATTGCATTTAACCCATTTACATGCATTACTTAGCGATAAGGAATATGGTATATGCTCAACTTCTGGAAGTCTTCGCGTTAATCCCAGATTAACTCATCTAAGACACAAGCTCAGGTTCTTCTTTAGCCAGTCCCACTAGACCGGCTCATCCAAGACACAGTTTGGGAATTCTTCTCGCTAATCCCACCAGAAAAGCTCATACGCGACGTCGTCGCGTGCAAAGAGTGTTATGTTTATATACATTCGCCACTTCGACTCCCTATCCATATAGGGTCATCCGAAAACCTGGTTACGTACCCAGGATCCAGGCACTGTCATCAAAGTAGCCGGCTACGAGACGACGCATCTGCACCAGATACAATCTGGTGAGGGTATCCTAACTTCATGAGCAACAAAAGGATTGTGATGAAACAATCGCGTCTCTTAGTATTTATCAAGTTAGGATTAACCATGTATTAATACCCTTAAATTACATTATAACCATATTTATTAAATTCAGTTAAATAATGAGTGACACTCACTCCGCATAATTAACTAAGAATAGGATAACATTATCTCTAATTAACGTCAAAGAACTATTGATATCAATTCCGAAATGCAGAATAACANTCAAAATTTAACTTATAAGCAACTTCATCTGGTTAAAGTTAATCAAAATATTTTTAAAGCATATAAAACATTTTTAATTGCACATTTTTGAATATTTTTTAAAATTTTTATTAATTATGTGTGGGTTTTCGGAGTTGTTTTTATCGAATTTAAACAAAATTTTTAAATTTCAAAAAACAAAATATTATCTCGTATAATATTACAGTTCATATCAGATTCGATATTGTTACTAGTGAATGTTAAACAAAGCGATCCAAATCGCAACTAAATTCAGTGTCTGGTTGTCGAACCATAGCTAATCAACTGCTATGATTAGTTTATTTATAGATCATGTTTCCAAACTGATACAACTCCATTTAATTAAATTTATATATGTATGTATTTGTGATTCAATATATATCAGAGACTAACAATTTTTTGTAATTCTGTCTAGACATGTCGTGAACTTATCAAGTTATTTAAAATAAATAAAAATCGATAATTTTGATATGAAAATGTAATGAATATGGATATATTTAGGAAATATGTAAAATCTGTTAGATTTGTGACTTTTGCGGTATGCGAACGTGCATTATAATTTACGTAACTGTGTCAACTGACACGAAAAGCAATATTTCCCGTTCGATTGGTTAATTAGAACATCGTAATGGCATGCCATTGAAAATTAGGGCACGTACTACCAGATGGTACGCATGTCGATTGGCCCTAAGTGTTTTGTGATGTCAGGTGTACCAACTGCGTGTGAGGTCATTTGCTATTGTTCCATATTCCCACTTGTATCTGGTAATAATCAATTAAGCGAAATTTTAAACGACTCATTTTATCCAACAATAAAAGTTTCATTTATTTTTAATAAATGAAAATTGTTGAAATTAACATTTTTTCTAATTATATTTTATTAAAATTTTTCATACAATATTTTAAATAATACTAGATATCCTTTTGCAACAAAACGTTAACAAAATTCTAGCTCCAATTATAATTATAAATTTTTCTTCCTTTATTGAATAATATAGCTCAAAATGATAATATAATTTCATATCTGATTAAATATATAAAACTAAAAAGACCGAGCTTCGCTTCGTATTTCAATACAAAATAATTGGAATATTAATCTTTTCCTTAAAATTTCTTTTCATATGAAATTACGAAAATGTCATGGATTCTCCTTTAGTAAGAGTACTTTAAATGTTTTCGGCTTCTTAATTTTGGAAAATGATAAATACAGGCTTGTAAAAGTATATTTTGTTCTCAATATGAAGTTTACTAATAATATATTTGTTATTTTTTTGAAATTTTTATTAAGTTGCACAAATATTGCTCTTTCTTTGAACATTTCATTCAATTTTCGAACCTTTTATTATGAAGATTATTGATTGAAATGATGTCATGTGGCAATATGATTTCTTTTATTATATTTATAAATAATTCTTTCTTTCCTAACTATAATGTCACATATTATAACCATAAAGAAGGTCCTAAGTAATAATTTTTTCCAAAAAAGAGACTCTAATAGGTCAACTTTTAGTCCCAAAGTACCCTTTATCCGTAATTTTCATTGAAACTGTTTAAAAATATTATATTTGTGCAAAAATATTTAAATAAACTTCATCTGATATAGTTTGCAATTCTTTATATGAAATTTTGTTAAAAAAGCATTGAATTTGAAATTAAAAACCATCGCATTTCTTTTTATATTTGAAATAAAAAGGAATACTTTGTTTATATTTCATTTTTATACATTTTACTAATAAGAAAATAGAAAAAAAATTAATGATTTACCTTTGTTACTCGAAATCAATAGGTTGTATATGTAAGTAAATATGTTTTAATTAATTCAATAGAACAACGTACTATTTTTACATTGAATTCAATAGATAATAGATAAAAATAAGCAAAAAATATATAAATTTAATTGGGAACATGCTAACAATGTTATTTTTTAAATATTTTATTACAAATATATATTGAAAATAAGATACAAATCATCAAATCAATAATAATTCAAATGAAATCTGATTTTAAACGGAAGTAGATAATTCGTGAAATAAAATATTGTATTTTCCGAATAAATTGAAACCTTATAAAGATAATGATTTTAATGAAGACTTACAGTTTATTTGATACGTATATCTCTGTTTGTTCTATGGAATTATATAATTTAATTAAAGTCAGAATTTCACAAAAAAGAAGTTAAATTAAAAATATAATGTATTAAAAAATATCATTTTTACGAACGTATGGATTAGCTTTCATTAATACCGACAATGTAAGGTTTTATAAAATTCAACTGGAATACATGGAAAATATTCAACAAATTAATTATTAAAATTTATTTGTTTTCTCAAAAGCTACTGTGATTAAATAATAAATCTTTTTAAATTGTAATATTTGTGGTAATTTTTATGTTTGATTCTGTAGTTTGACTAAAGTTATGCTAAATTAAAATAAATTGTTATTATTTTCTATTTATGAATTTTTAATCTGGTTATAAGTTGAAGCAAACCTTGTTTTTCAAATTAAAATTATCGTTTGATGTTTGGTTTTTTATTTTGCAATTTATGTAAAGAATATAATATATAGCAAGCAACCCATAGAGCACAAAATATTGCTGGAATGTTGCAGGAATATTATTTGGTAACGTTGAAATATTGCAGGTAATATTCCTGCAATATTCCAGCAATATTCCTATAATCGCTTTTTTGTGTGTTGCTAGCAAGATTGAGGGAATATTGCATCGCACCATTGAGATAATATTGCTTTGCAATATTATGGCAATATTCCTTTTTTTTATTGTATATATATGATAAATATTTATTTATTTATTTATTTATAATTGATAGTATGTTGAAGGCTATCAGAAGTTCCGATCGGTCAAAAACAATATTGTATATACTAAATATTACCAAAAAATTGAAAAATTTAGTATTTTTTTCTATTCTGTCCGAATTTTGAATAAATCTGTGATGTTATTTATTAGGTTGGCTATTATATTTTCAACACCAAATTTAATTTTATAATTTTTTTTTTNGCAATGTTGATAATTATGTGCAACTTGGCAACATTCGAGCAATATTCCAGCAATATTTTGTGCTCTATGGGAAAGTACTTAATTGAATATTACTGTAGTAAGATTAATGATAATGCTTTTTAAAATTTTTATTGAAATGAATAACCTCAAAGAAGCTGTTGACCTAATTTTCTTCTTCAATATATCGCGGCATTTATTTCTTATTCAAGTTTTTTAGTATGCGCTTAAATTTCACATATAACGTAGAATCTAAAAACCGCAACATGTTGCTGTTGTCGACGTGGTTAGGGTTAGAATATAGGTAGGACATTCAATAACGGTATTACCTGGATCTATATTTAATAACACTGTTCAAAATTGCATATCCCTAGCGTCCTGAATAATATATGACTTGGTATAACCTCAAGTTTCTTCATCGAAAATATTTACAACACATGAGCGTAGATATATTGACATTTAAAATATGTATTTTATAATATTCTGCAGTTTTTTTTAAACCATATAAAAAACATATTGAAATAAGATTATAACCAAGAGTTTGGAACTCAAAATTAAATTTAAATAACCACGAAAGGGCTGGTAGTACGATTAGATTTCAGATACTTGAATATCTGGCTTTAAATTTTGAACCTAACTTGAATTTATACTACCACTAGCTACTTGAAGATTCTTCAAAACAGAAATTTAAAAAGTGAATTTCAGAAACTCTTTCAGACTTGCTTCAAAACCTATTATTAGTATTTATATTAAAACTGTGCAGTTTTATTCAGTTGTTAATATAAACTAAGCTAACACTTCCTCAGGCAAATTATTTCTCATCTAATAGAAGTTTCTAATGAATAAAAGTTTAAAAGTGGAAGTTTATTTATATTTTATATCAGATAAAAATATGCATATTAATTTTTAAAATATAATTACCTATATTTCACAAATACATTTAAGTTTGATTATTTTTAATAAAATGAAATGAGNTTTCTAAATTATTTGCATTTTGTAAAACAGATAAATTATTAAATGCTGTAGTAACAAATAAATAACAGAAGCCAATAGTTTGCAGTGATTAATAAAATATATTGTAGAATATATAACCTCCCCTTAAAGATTATACGTCAAAGTAGTTAATATAAATTCAGTTCAGAGTTGAATTTAGTTGACTATGATTATAAGATCATTGAAACTGTAAGTTCAAGTATATCTATATAGCTGTGTAGTGACGTCTTCAGTAGCGTCGCCAAAGGGACAGTGTTCACATCCATGGGAAGTAACACAAGAGAGAAGAAGAAGAGCTTGAGGCTTTATCTACACTGCAAGATGGAAGTGAAATGGGGCATTAAAATTGCATTACATATGCATGTAGTACGCCCCGGGCAGTCATTTAAACGACGGGAAGACATGCTAGAACTACGCGAAGATATGGCTATATACATTGTCTGGAAGAGAAGGAACTAACACTTGATCCATGCTTCCTATTGCAAAGATTCCGTGTGCGTTTGCGTCTACGCTAATGATTAGTGTACCTTGTCAAACTGACAAATCGATTCTGATTTTAACCACGAGGGTGTGTTTCGTTCTTAACTTCGTATTTTGATATTTATATTACAATTTATATCGTTCAAGCATTAAAACGATAAAAATTTAATCGTAATAAATTTACCAAAATAAGATAGATTGATTATCCGATTTGTATTTACTAATTCTTAGTAATTAATAGAAGTGATTCACAATCACAGAACAAAGTAGCAGCAATTATGTAATTTGTTTGAGAAGCACTGTAGGGAACATGTCACCTCAGGCAGAACACACGGTTGCCTATTTGACCCATGCAGTGGCCGTTGGTGACCAGAGTTGGCACCTTGGTTAGATAGGGACGACGCGGCGTAGAACTGTTAGCCTGCTCTGCTCCCGGCGAAGATTTAATAAGCTCAGCAGCTTCAGAAACCGAGCTTAACGTGTACAGCCAGCCGTGACAGGGTCTGCGAGAGACAATGCCACCGTACGACAGTTACAAATTATTCATGGCGCAGAATAAATACAAACAGTGGGTTTAATATGATCATTTAGCATGTGCCCACAGGACAACACATCGCGACTCATACCACACCCAACATCCTACAACATACCTAACTCATTCTATTATATATGTATATATGCAATAATATATATTGCCCTCTCATTTTGGCGTGACCTGTTTTACGTATTTTAAACAATAAGAAATTATTACGCCAATTACCGAACGAGATTATTCGGGATTATGTGTAATTATCACATCGTTCAATTTTGCTTTTATATCGTGTTTTCAAATTTTATCAAATTTCATTTGATCATATTTACAAAACATATAATTTTTTAATTTAAATATTCTACTAAAATCTCTCTCAATATTTATGTAAACTAAAACTTTATTTTGAGGAAAAATGATGAATTGTTTTAAAGATATTGTTATCTAGAAATATTAAATGTCCTAAAAACAATATTTACAACTATTATATAATAAAAAACTAAATATGTCAAAACATTATATCATTTGACAGATAATGTGTGATTTTTAGCAAGCTTTGAGACAAAAAGAAGAATTTCGTTGTCATGTAGCTTGCGGCATCTATGATAGTGTTTGCGTTGTGCTGGCGCATGGATTGGCAGATCAAAATGAGAAAATAAGCTGGGCAGGCAAGCAACGAAGCGATGACATACACCCACGGCAAACATAAATTTCCCAGTTTTGCAATACAATCAATATTACAAACAAAAATGCTATTGAATTATACAACATGATTTCACTGGCATATGGATTCGTTTTAAAATATTTAAAATTTATAAATTCATTTGTAAATATCTACAAAATTATTTCATACTTAATAAATTTTAAATAAAGAAGGCGGTTTATTTAAAAATATAAAATATTGATTAATAAAAAGTGGGGTTTTTTTTGAAGAAAATTAAAAATAAATGAGAAATAATTAAGGTAATATGTAAAAGATTTAAAAATGGAATTGATGTAGGATACGTCAACATCCCAAAAGATGTTTTTCCTGTCTTTTAAGGCGGGGAGAAAAATGACAAACGTCATTTAATTTACGTTAAAATCAGTGCGTATACAGACAGGAAAGAAATTTCCCACAATTTCCTGTTTGCGCGGCAGCTCTCGTCATTCTATTTCCTTTTGGGTCGTGGGATTTCTCAAAATTCAATATTTTGTAATTTTGTTTCGTTTCATAACGTCAACGCCCACACGTATATGAATGAATAATCTAACGGATTGTCGACGCTTTTGCCTTAGATGTGTATATTATACACTTACAAACATTGCGAAGTCATACGGAAACTAAACTAGGTCAGGGTAAATTTGCTGCAGATCGGGATATATTTGATTTAAAATTAACTTTTCATTTACATCCAAAGCCAAACATATGCTTCACTTTTATGACAGCAATAACACTTCAATTCTTAAAAAATATTAAACATAACATAATCAATTTAATACACCCTAACTTTAGTAAATGGACATTACTTACAGTTTTGTTTTTCTCTTTAATAAAACTAAATTAAATCTGCTCTTTCAATTATTTACATTTGTTTTTGAATTTAATTACACTACCTTAAGATTTAACCATTTCAAAATTCAAACTATTTTCAAAGTTATAGAAATTAGAATAAATATTTGGTTTTAAGACGCTGACACTGTACTGTTTTTGCTTTTGTCTTTTCTAAAAACTACTGATTTCAATAAAAAATTGAGTTTTATTTCCAAATAGCTGTCATTTATAAAAAAAAAACTTTGCCTGACGTTACGTCTTAGATATTACTTCTCTAAATAAGTTAAAATGTATTTTTTATTTTTCATAAAATGCTTGACAGAGAAAATAACTACATCTTCAGCTAGGATTTTCAAAAGAAAATCCTTCTTATTGGTTTATATCTCTGTCATTTAAATATTTTTGTTACTCGTAATTATTTCAAATTATTTATGAAACTACTATGTATGTGTGTAAAATAAAACTGATTTTATATACAACATAAAATATATTTTTATACATATTTTTCCGAGCACCAAGGTGGTGTAACCTCTTTTCTATCGAATTTAACATGTTCAAACAAATTAATTATAGAAAGAAAATATAATTCCTATTAAGTTTTTTGATAAATAATTTTAAGATACTAAATATTTAATGCAACATATAAATACTTCTTCAGATAATTAAACATAGACTAATTAATGAAGAATCATGAAATATAGAGATATTTATAACTATTATTATTTGAAAATCCATTTTGCAGTTTCATACGATTCATAATCAATATTACTATGGCAGTAAAAGATATACCTTTACGGTAATATTTTACTCGTGTCACAACAATAAATAAACAATATTTATGATTAAGAATTAATTGAAGGGTGGTGGCACTGTGACAAACGGCCATGACCTTTCGTTTCTTACGCCGTTGCGCACCTTCAAAATGTATACGCAAAAATACCTTTTAAATCGATATGACTGTAAGCGCTGTAAGAGTAACCAAATTGTTCTCTTATTAAATACAACTTCACGTACAAATACTCCAAAAATTAATTTAGTTATTTCAATGAAAAGCTTCTGCAAATACCTGATTTATAAATGAAAATTAATTGTAATATTGCAGACGAGTTTAATTTAGGATTCTGTTATATGTATTATATTGTTACGTAAGAATTAAAAAATAAAAACTTTAAAGTAAGTAATTGCAGAATAAAATATTTTCCTTGAATATTAAACGCAGGATAATTTACTATAATAATATAACGTAATTAATGCAAATGAAAAATACATGCAAAGGATGAAAAATGATCCTGTTATATTAACACGAACAAGAAATAATTACAACCTCTTTCGATTAAATTAATTAATGAAAGCTAGCAGCAAACCGACACCTTAACCACAAGATCCTTTCATCACAAATTCATTTAACGAGCATAATGGTGCTTCTTTGAAACGGGACTTTCATTCAATCATATATGAATTCAAACCCGTTGTTACTTGTTACAAACATTATTATAAACCAACATTGTAACAATTCAATTGCGATCATATTACCACTTAAAAATTATTAACAGTGTTGTTGGATGCAATCAATATATTAATAACACTTAGGTACTTGATATAACAAGTTTAAGTAGTAATTTTATTTATTCTTGAAACTTGTAATGTTTGGTGATAATAGATTTATTAACGGCACTAATTCATTAGACCAGTAGTTAATAGAATTTGGTTGGGTGTCGTTGCGAATAGTGAAAGGGATTATAGGAAGCTACTAGGCTAATCCTATCGGGATATACACAAGCCAATACCCACACGACAATTTAATATAGTACTATAAACACATATGTATTGTATATATGCAGGTGTGTGTTTCTATACAATATCATCTGTGGGTTTATTTATGGTGTTAGTTAAATTTGTTTATAAACCACCTACTATTATGTTAACATGTTAATATAGACAAATATAGTTTACTTATAAATTTGCAAATATCTTTCTTATATTTGTCAAATCATTTTAAATACTATTCAAATGATAGATTGAAAGTAATCTTTCTTTGCATATTTATACAGAAGTAAGGACAGAATGGCTCCACTCTTAACTTGCCTTAATACATACGTTTCACCTTTATTTATTAAAGTTTAAATATGTTACAGTTAAGCAATGTATATAGTCACTAGTTATTGCATATATTAACTAAATCATGCTAATAAAGGATACACAAATTGGTTATTAAAACACTGGCCTTTATTAACAATGGATGTAAAATAATAGAATATTTTAGTAATAAATAAATAGTAATTGAAAATAATATTATATTATATTGTAAATTTTTGATGTTTTATGCAATACTTATGAATCTATTGGCTATAAAGACCGTAATAAAATTAGTTAATAAAAGTATACTGTAACTCTAGCTTTTTTGCTATATTAGAAATTCAATGGTAAAATAGTATATTGCGTCACAAGGGAAGATAAAGGCATATTACATCCCGAAGATTTCTGATGCACGAGCGAACGTAGTGAGCGAGGGCAGCAAAAGCTGAGGGATGTAATATGCTGTTAGATTCCCGTAGGGCGCAAGATATTTTTCCGTATCCTTAAGAAGATTGTTTTTAATGAAATAAATTAATTTTATAATGAAAAACCTATAAACTAAGAAATTGTGGCGCTTTCCTATTCATTACTGAAACCATGGAAACAAGTAATAAAATAAAAAACGCATCCGTCATTTCAGAAGAATTTTTGACATATAACCTCAAACTATAAATGTCTAATTTTTTGTATTTATGATAATTTCAATATTAAATCATGCGAAAATTGAAATAAAGATCGTTTTAAAGAAATTTTATTAAAAATAATTAAAATTATCATGTAAATATGACTTATTTTATTGCTAAATTTAAATTATGTAATTTTGATATTTTATCGATAGATGTCAGGTCGTATGCTTGCACCGTTAAAACCCACAGCTGTTATTACATCCCGGCTGTCAATTTGACACATCATTACTGACCTAAAATTAGGCAAGTAAATGATCTTTTACATATCAAGTATGCGGAAAATTCCATTACGCCATAAAGTTTTCCTTGTTAACGTTAGGGCAAATATTTAAATACAATAATTGTTCAGAATTAAAATGTAAATCCAATGACCTCTTTTTATTTTAATGTAAAGAAAAAATAAAATTATGGAGACTCACTTCAAAATAATATGAATACTGTACAAAAATTAGGCAGACCCGTATAAATATTAATTGTAAAGTGTAAATTAAAATTTTTATACAAATAAAAAAAAAACTTAAATGAATGATTTCATCGATATTTTATTTAATTATTTTTTCAATATAAAGAAAAGATTACAAAGAAATCCAGAAATACAAGAACTAAAACAATCTTACTTAAATTTAAAGTTATTTGTTTTTATATTTAGCATAGCACTTTGTATATTTCTTAAAGATCCTGTTTCTTGTAACAGGATTGTTAAATATCATTAAAATAGACTGATTGGATGAACTTAATTCTGAGCAACCTTTGAATTTAAATATTTGTCCTAACATTATTAGAGAATTATTTATAAATTAATGAAAATTTCATTATTAAACTTATAGTATTTCAAGCTACGGACTTTGCGTAAGCCAAATTAAAACCATGGTGATTTTCGAAAATTATTCGCCTATCTTTTATCGTAAATATTGAATCTTGATCTTATTGAAAAATTATTCTGCTTAAGTCTTAAATATTTCAATATCGAAAAAAACTATTGAAATAAAAATTTGTTTCGTAAAAATAATTTAAATTTCATGTGCAAGCTGTATTTGAAAAAAAAAAGTGTAGATAATATTTGAACATGCAGCATAATAAATAGAACACAAAATTCACACATGTCATACAATATATGTTTTGGGTGTTTTACAAAATGACAATGCGCATGCTTGTTCCCTAACTAATACGTCATAATTCTGTTCATGGTAGACAGAATTTCAGTCGTCAGTTTGGCACGCTGTTCGTGGTTCATCCCGGTGTTGGTTGCTAGTGGTGGCTTTAATTAAATCAGCTCTCTCTGTATCCCTTCCTGAGCTTCGTTACTCCTATCGGATCATTTGATTACCAGGGGAATGATTATGAAAAAAGTTGCGAATACGTATCATTTGGTTATGATTATGTTTCATTACTACTCTTGTTCTAATATTTTAATTTAATCCTATTAATTATTTTAAATGTAATATCGAAAATACTAAAAATAGATCTTGGACTATAAATATCTAAAACCATTGTTTTTTTAAGTAGCCTACTTATTCCAAATAATTTTATGCTTCAAGTAAATCTAGTTAAATCCTGATTAAATGAAATTTTAGTTATGAAGATAGTCAACCCGGAGAGAATCGTTACACTTACTATTATAGTCACAAGTTATTCGATTAAAGTATTACTAAACTACAATTTTAAGTCTCAAACATGTATTTCTGATTTAAAATTTATTATTTTGAACTGCAAATGTTTATAAATAACTTATCTAAAAGTAATTGCTCTGCACTTTTAAATAAATAAACTGTTAACAATTCCACGCAAAAAAAAAACAATTTTTAAATTCATTAAAGAAATATTATTATTTATAATAATATAAAACACGCATTATAAAATATTTATATAGTTTTAACATATTTATCCACAAGACTATAGTTGAATTCTAAAAAAATGTAAAATTAAAAACTCTGAGATTCCAAGAGAGTATCACAGTTGAACCGAATCGAATCTAAAGTGATAGGCTGTATAGGAAGGTGTTCTGTCCGAAATTGATGTGGCTTGAAGCGATCGAAAGTATTTTGGAATAGAAAAGGAATTTGAATAAAAGGAATAAAAGGTTTTGTATGAACGCATTCCTAGATCTAGTAAAAGTATTTCATTGTTAAATTCAATTTCTTATGTAGTCGTTTACAACAATAAATATATTTATTAAAATAATTCTATAAATAAGTACCAGAGTATTTGGATTATTTCCCGAACATTTCACTATATGTAAACAGGAAATACATACATATATATTACGCAACGGAATAAAATGGTGAAAGAATCGAGCACTGAATCGCAAACTGCTAACGCACACACGGCCGACCTATTTTTATTTCTACGTTCTGTGCTGTGAATGTCTTTTTGATTAAAATTCAAATAGCGATGATTTATTTTTGATCTGTTTCGCTTTAGTATTGCAAGATGAAATGGGGGAAAAGTTTTTATATGGTTTTTTATTCATTTTAAATGTAAGAAATAAATTTATTTTAATCTTATTCAACTTACTTTTTCATTTAACCTAATGAATTGATAAAGATTATTTATTCCGAAAAAAGAATTTTATTCATATACAAAATTATATCGTTTCATAATAAAAACGTTTGATAATATTTATTTGATATTTTATATATAGAAATATATACAAAATTATTTAATTTGTTAAAATATATATTATAAAAATAATTATGTTATAAACGTTTTGAAACAAAAAAGTTAATTTATAATCAACTAAATATAAACAAAAACTGTCATAAAATAAACATTATTAACATTATAAATAGACATATTATTTGATATTTCATTTGTTAAAATTTCCTCTATGTAATTTCATCGATATAATTTAATATTTTTTATAAAAAAATAATTATTAATTTATTACGTAATAATAAATAAAAATTATACGTTGCGGTATATAATATGGAATTTTTTCAATTGAAATAAACAAAAAAATATTCCTTAACGCAGAAAGAAAATTTACACAAAATACACATTAACTAGACGGCAAAAAGGGGTCAATTTCTGTTAAAGCATGTCGCAGGAGTACATGATATAAATCAAAGTTCGCGTGATGACGTGCAAATTAAAAAAAAAGTGCTGGACCGATGCGGAATTTAGAGGGGATGAGGGATGCGATGTTGAAAGGAGGTAGTAAAGAGCATTGGAATAACAAAACTGGATACGAAATGTTCCGTTACTTGACCTAGTTCACAGTTTCAGAATTTATATTGAAATTCATGAAAAATAAACCAGTTTATAACAATAATTTCGTGCATATAATCAATTTTATATGTATTTCTTTTAGACACTTGATATTCAATGTAAATACGTTAATTTTAAGATCTTTAAGACAGAAGCTTTTTATGTACATATTTATAAAATACTTTTTTTGCTTAAACATATGTATTATTATATTAAATATTTAAATACTTAAATAAAAAGAGTTAATCTTTTACTTTTTTATAGTGGTCTTTATACTTATACTTGAAATTTTTTTCTTTTAGTATATAAGAGTTAGTTTTACTTCTAGAACTTGGTAAATATATATACGATATATGAATTCACATTATAGGTACGGTAACCATTTGTTTTTATTTTAAAGGTACAGTCCTTTTTTTTGATACTATGTGCTAGGGATGTTACGGAGCTTCAATTTCGATTCCGAAATGTCGGAACATCCGATTGTTTAATAACCTCCGGTTCCGACTACGGCTCCGAAACTTTTAAATCGGAGGTTTTAATCGGAGGTCTAATCTATGACATTTTAAGAAATAGATTAAACTAAGACAAAGCTGCTAAGCTTTTGTTTATTAAATATAATAGTCCACCTTTTAAATCAATTCATTTGATTTAATTTACTAACTGTTATTGAAAATACATTAATTTTGATTTTCCTCGCCTGTGTAGATTTATTATTTTCTAATTAAAATTAAAGAGTTTAACTGAATATTGATTTTATTTGCTCTTAAAACATATATCTACTGCCACCACCTGTAACACCGCCCCGGCTCCGACTTCGATTCCGATTCTAACTCCGATAAACCAAATTTTTTCTTAACGCTAAAACCCAAATTTTTATTAACTATTATTTATAATAATCTAGCTATGCTAGAAATTATAATTATTTAAAACTACCTGGTAACATTAAAAAAAAAAAACTACTTTAGCTATTTTAAAGAACATAATATTGAATAGAAAAATATATTTTGGCTTGTAGAATTGTTTTTATATCTACCTTCTAATGCACCAACGGAAAGCATGTTTCCAATTTCTAATAATATTTGAAATTCGGAAAAGTCTCAATTGCAAATGGATATTTTAAAATCACTTTTAATAAAAAAAGTCCAATTTTTAAATGGACTGTGTAGCATTCAAATTACTTTTATCAGAAAAAATAACGTTTTAAAATTAATAAACTCTCTATAAAAATATCAAAAATAGTTGTAAGATTTTTATATTGTATGCTTTTAATCATTTTTAAACTTTTTTTTTTTTTTTCAAGAATTTTTTTTGTTAAGAAAAGATTTGTACCTATATGATATTTTAAATTATAGTTTGAGTAATCTATCCAATACACTTTAGACTACTTATAATTTTGTCCATATTTTTAATTATAGAAAACATTGCTGTATGTGAATTTTGCTCCTTTAACGCGTATCTTAAGTTATATGTTTGAAATCATTGCTATGCCAAATTCTATATTTCATAAAATAGGACAGATTTTTGTAAATAAATGGCTTATATAAGCAGTTGATTAAAATTTTATTAAAAAAAAAATTGGCATTGATAAAAAATGCAACATAATACTCAACTAAAAAAAATTCTGTTTTTATTATTTATTTTAAAAACACTTTTTGCATAGTATGAGCTCTCGTTGTACGGAAATCTACTGCATTACAAATATTTTTATTAATTTTCATTAAAAAATATATGAATGAATAAAATATTAAAATTTTAATACTATTAAATATTTCCGTTACTAATAGTATTACAAAGCTTTGAGATGAAATTTAATTCAAGTTAATATTATTAAATATAATAATGTAATTTAAATAGGATTGAAATAATTGAACGAGTAGAAAATAATCCGCATTCAATAACCTTTCATTATAATGCAATGAAGGGATGATTATATCAGGTAACAAGTTCAAGTTTTGTTGAATAGAAGTTGAAGACAAAAGCAGACATTTAAGTGTCTAGATGTAAACAAACCCTTTTCGCATACCCGGCAATAAGCAATTCCAATTCGTATCTGCGTGCAGATAATTACTTTTCAATGTTTTCGAGAGCAAGGTAAGGATTTATAACAAAGGGGATTAATACAGACTGCGTATACTCAATTCTGAATTTCAAATTCAAAATTCAAATTGGATATTTGAGAAACATCCATTTTTCTTTCATCAATATTTGAATAAATTTTAATAATATTTTCAAATATTTATTATAATATTTATTCATTGAAAAAAAAAAAAAAAAATCTTCGTAATAAACTTATGATATTAATTACTTATAAGACACGCGAAACAGCAAGGCAATGTAGAAACCGTGTAACACGTCACTCAACAATTACTTTATCAATCATATTGAAATCAAAGTAATAGTTCAACTAATGCAAAACTGATGTCAAGACATCATTATGGGACAATGAATACTTCAGAGACAATAAATTGTGGTTTTGATATCAAAGATAAAGACACTTGAATACAAAGTATAGAAATATGTATTTTACTTGCATCTAATCATTTCTCTAATAGCTTGGTTTATAGTTTTCTTTTTATTAATTGAACTTCAGTTTATAATAAATATTGTTATTACAGTACAAATTGTTTATAATGATAAGCCGGTTAAAACGACCAAGTTTGATTTATTTGTTTGTCGTACTATTTTGTTTATAGCGGCGATTTTTTTTATTATTACTTGTGCACTAATAAGAAATTATAATTAGTTATTACCAAAAATTTCTTAAGTAAAGCCCTAATCTTTTACGCTTAATTATAATGTACTTCTTATAAGTAGTTTATAAAAAAAAAAACATAATACTACAAATTAATTTTATCGACACGAATTTGTTTTGGACCTTATAACTGTTAAGGTAGAAAAATTATACTAACCTATTGCTATAAAAATAAAGGAATTGTATTTATACATTGAGATAAACTTTAAAATGAATAATATATTATGTATCAAATAAAGGAATCAATAAGAATATTCCAAGTTTTTATCATTGATCTAAGGATCATCGATAGTTAAAACTGCTTTTGTTATTACTCCGTCATAATAAAAGATTTCTACTGTATTTATTAATTGATAATTATTCAGTTCTTCAGGTAAAAGTAATAGAAACATGTTATAAGATAATAATTTTAATGATGTAAAGTTGATATAAATGATATGTAAGTATATGCAAATGTTAGAATTGTTTTATTGCAAATATATTCTGTTGATTTTTTGTGAAATAAGTGCATGCACCAAGCAGCTATACGTCGTTTGAAATGAGAAAGGAGCAGGTCATAAAATTCTGGCACAGCTTCTTAGAAGATATATATTCGAATGGGTTGCACAAACAGATTGCAGCCGGCGTGGAAACGGGGGATGGTTTTAATATCATATAGATTACGGTTTCCTACTCGCCCGGATTCATATTACACAGAGAAGAGACGTATAAAAAACGAAGTATAAGAGAATCGTTCGGCTGCTCTTCAGATTTCCGAACATGAGCACGCGCAACCCTGATCCTTCAGCCTACTCGGATTACGCCGTTCGAAGATGCTTTAATTATTTTTTGTTTAAACTAGAAGGAATCGAAATCCACGACTTATATATTTGGAATCATTCAACGTACGAATCGCAAGAGTAGAATTGGAAATACGATCTTTGGATATATATCATTCTGGCGTCTAACTTTCATTGTCATCAAATTTTTGCCGTTTCTTTGTCTGCACACTTTGCATTTTTTTATTCAAATTTCACAGTACTATTAAAATTTATTTATTAATACTAACTTGAATCTCTAGTTCATGCATTTATCTTATCACTTCTTAAAAATTTTACATGATCTTTAGTATTTTTCAAAAATTGTACGTCTATTCCATAATATTTCCATTGAAAGATCTTATTTAATAAAATAAAACTATTTGAATGAAATACAAATTATAAATGAATTCAAATTTTAAAATATTCTCTATAATTGAATTATTTCTAATATAATTCATTTACGAATAATTTTAATGAAATTTTTCTAGAATTGACCTAAATTCCTTATTTTTTAACATCATAATATCTAGAATAAAAAACAAATCACTTTTAAATGGTATTTTAATTGTTAAAATGGGACGAACAATTAAAATAGTAACAGAAAAATTTCATTTAAATCTTTTATACATAGCAATGATGAGGATTGCACATATACCGCGGTAAAAATTCCTAGCATGCCAGTGTGCATTTATTTCGTTTATATTATTTTCCAAATGATCTACAATATAAACAAAACTATACAGTGGAAAAAATATAATGCATTGCTATGCTATTAACAAATTTCAATTTTTTTGGGGAAACATGCTCTATTTCTGTGCTTAATAGACTAGAAATTATACATTAGTTGATAATTGTTTATTAAACAGTATTTTTAATAGCTCAATAAAATAGTTAAATAATATTATGATAAATGAATTCGTTATATTATTTATAAAATACATGTCTTCTTATTGCAATTTTATTATTTTTAAATATAGAACTTAGATGAATATTTTTAAATGAATTCAACATTGTCTTTAGTTTATCTAAACAAAGAGATTTTTTTATTAATTAGAAAATTTTTATATTAACATCGAATTAATTGATATCAACAAGAATTCATATAATACTTTATCAATAATTGAAATGTAGAATTTTTCATAACTAATCTAACAATTAAATTTTATATTAGACAAACAGATAGAACACTTATAGTTTCATTTAAACTTAATATTAGAATGATTGAGCTTTGCTTGGGATTGTAGTTAGCTTTTACTCTCAATATAAAATCTTAATTATGCAAAATAAACTTAAAGGCAATTCAATCTTTTTCTAAAATTTCTTTTTACGCTAATATTGAAATAAAATATAATTAAAAATCAATCACCAAGTGTTTTGATTTTTAATTATATTTTATTTCAATATTAAAAATGTTCCACCAAGTGCCGACAACGTCTTCAATTTAAATTATTTTACGCTAAATTACGAGAATGATGTGGATTTTTTTATAGTAAGAGTTCTTTAAATATTTATGACTTATTAATTTTGGAAAATAGCAGATATTGGTTTGGTCAGGCCTGCGACACTCGAAATTCAGTTTCAATGACCATAAGTCGTAGTTAGTTGTGACGGTGTATAGTAAAATATTTAACTTTATATTAAGACAGTGTAACAGCTACTGGTACCAGCGTTGCTCGCGCAGCTCTTATTCAGTGTTTTGGTGAATATGACAAAGTGACATCTACTAAATATCACAATAAAATTGAAACTAATGAAACTCTGCCTAAAATTTCTGTATAGAATATCCAACTACACTAAAAAAAACTGGAGATCACAACCAACAGCCAACTCGAGGTCATTCAAGCGATATTCTTAGAGAGTGATGTTAAACCATTTGATTTGGTAAATGGGAAAAAGATAGAAAAAAGAGTGTCGCTACTGGTTTTTCTTTACTGTGGTTTGGTAAAGTATATTTTTAGTTCCGTTACCTAGCTGAGAGGAGTAAAAATAAGATTATAATATTAATTAGTTTATTTTTTATTATTTTAGTTTCATTTCTTTAAATGATAATTTTATAATCAGAAATCTATAAGGCATTATTTAAAAAAAAAATTATTAAGTACTTTATTCAAAAAATTTCAATAAAATTAGTTAAAAGTATAATTATATATCTAATATGTAACAAATAAAAGTATTTAAAATTATTTTCAAAATCAGTTTTTTCTTATTATTTCAGTAAATTTCAGTAGTTATTTTAATTGAAATTGAATAAAATGTATTTTAATATAACGATTTAAATTTACACTCAAAGTTGGTATCATGAAATTAATTTAAGCTATAAATTCAGCGCTATTAAATGAAATGTTTATGCTGTAAATGATATGGTTTAATATAATTTATGAACATTCTAATAAAACTAGAATATGTTACTAGTACATGTATGATTAATAGATATGAACTAAAACATTAACAAGCAAAACTAAAGCAACTGTGAATATTTCAGCGATGACATAGAATGAAATAGATGAGAGATATCTAAATGGTAAATAATATAGTGAGTGCTACATGGTAGAACAGTTGACCAGTACCAGTACAACACTGGCTCTAACTACACCTTTAGAACATAATTATTGACAGGTCGGCGATTCATCATGGTACACTATCAATCATGATTTGAAATCAATGCTTTGCACACAAATCAAACGCGTTTCAAATGTCAAGTGCTTAATTAGAATCGAATGTGATTATAGGCATTCAAGATGAAGGCAGTATTAATCATATTTTCTGTAGAGCCGCTCTTGAATTTGCATCATCGGCGTGTTTGTGAAAATACGAGTACGATGCCATTGCTCTTTACGTGAAGCACATTTCAATGGGCCATTCGTCGCTATTGGATTCGATGATTATCAGATCGGAAAGGGGTTCCGCGTTTCATATTCATTGCTATTGCGAATTATACATATTTGTAGTAATCGATGCGTAACGCTATTTTACTCATCGAATTCATATTATTATAATATTACTTCTACTACTATCTTTATTTGTATTTGCATTTTGTCGCAATTTTACATTAAATTCTCATTATTTATTCACTTTCATTTTACAGATATATGTTCAATGTTCAATCTTTAATCCTATTCACAAATATTAATTAGAATTATATTTACATATTGTTCATGTTTCCCCAATTATTATTAAATAGGATATTGTATTAATCATAAATTATTATATTTACTATAAATATAATATTCAAATATTTATTTATATAATTAATACATTTTTTTTTCTAAAAATTTTATAAATGTATTTTAACTGAATTATAAAAAACTTTAATTCAAATCCCTGAATTTATGCTAAATTTTGGCTGCAAATCAATTTGTTTTTATGCAAATGAAAATAGCATAATGTCTGTAAATACAAGAAACAAACTATATGAAATGAAAACTACTATAAGTTACAGAAATATATATTATCTTTTTCGGCCAGTTAAATTATTATCATTTTGTTTGAAAACCGAGTTATATAAGTATTGCGTTGTAATAGAGTTGCCACCAATGCAAGGCCAAAATGTTATTTACAACTTCTTAGAAAATAAATTTTCTAGCTGCGTACATTGATTTTGCGTATATAAATACTGAGAAAATAGCATAATATTTTACCACGTTAATAAATAATTTTTTCTACAAAGTAAGTATTTTGCGCTCTCTTTTGTCAGCGTAAAATGTTACTTTGCCGCTCTAAAGCGATAAAGTAGAAAAAAACGCTCGCTGAAGTCACCTACACGTATATTACCTTCACAAGTCAATCTGACATATGGTTGCTCTGTCGGTACATTACATAACCTAACAAAATTTCCTGCTATGTAAAACTTATTATTTTTTGTTATGGTGGATAACTCATTGTGGCGACTGTAGAAAAAATCTTGTGTGTGTTTCGAATGCAAATGGACATTGTCGATTTCGAGAGAATTCCGCGCTCCTAAGTCGCGCGGCAACAATCTATCAATCGACAATGTCCCACTTTGCGCTCTTAATACAAAAATAACTATTTATAATAATTATTAATATTAGTATGACTGAGCTTTGCTCGAAGCTATGATAACCTTTTATTTTCAATACAAAATTACGAGAATGTCATATATTATCATGTGGTAAGAGCACTTTAAATGTTTTTGGCTTCTTAATTTAGGAAAATGACACTAGTAGACTATATATTTGTAAATAAATCTCCATTAATTAATTATAATATCACTGTCAAATGATAAATAAAAATCATAAAAAAGGTCCTAAATTATCTTTTTGGGAAATGAGACCCTTATAGATCAATCTAAAATATACAAGAACTGCTTGTTCAATATTATAAGATCAACGTAACATTCATCTTAAACTTTTTACATATTTTCACAAAAAATTTCAAGTATAAGTTGTATTATTTGAAAAATATGTTTCAAAGACTAAAATTCATAAATAATTCTTATAATATGAAAGTATTTTTTCTTTAAGAATATATAAAAAATAATGTATTTAAATTGCTATATTATTTAGTGCAGCTTTCACATAAAAAAAAAAAAACAAATATTATACATTTTTTACGATAATTCAAATGATAACATAAAAGTATGTAGCAGAGAAAATTGAAAAATGAAATAAAATTCATTCCTGTCAGATAAATAACGAATAATTTTTGAGTTTGATTGAAAAATTAGATGACATTTTCATGGCTGAACGCATCAATCCCGTACGGAATAAATTCAAATGAATCTAGATTAAAAATTTATTTAAATATGAATGTTCGTGCCTTTGATTAAACTTTATTGTTTTTTCCAAATCAATTATAATGCAAAATTGTAAACATGATGTATAAATATTGCATATTTAAAAACAACTATGTATAGTACGGTTAAACCAATTAATATTCGCGCACAAGGTAATATAAACATTAAATTTTCATCTCTAGTGGGTTACGCGTTTGCCTGTGTAACATCAATTTTATATGTTTGTGTTTTATTTTTACTCTTTTTAAATCAATGTTTTTCATATTTAAAAATTATTTGAGGCATAACATAAAATAATTCTTTATTCAATATTTTTATTTGTAATTAAATATTAATATTAAAATATATTTGAAAAGAATGTTTTCAATACAATTTGAATACTTTATATGTATTATAATTTAAGTTTTAAATTTGTTTTGCGTTTTAATAGTTAATTTCAGAAATATAAGCTTTGTATATTTGAAGCAGAATTCAAATTAAATACTTCGTCATTGGTGTATAAGCTTGTTTGCTAAATACGCGTTCTCTAATTGTATTGTTGAAAGCTTTAGAATACGCGTAATACCAGTGTCATATTCAGTAGCAAATCAATGGTGGCTATTGATGGTGCTAGCACAAACGTCAGATCAATCAATCGAGTGGGATTGTGCTGTCACTTGTCTTCAAATAGAAGTGAGAAAAAGAACATCAAAACGACTGTTCATCATGAAACAAACAGGAATTCAAGTGTTACTGCAGTTTTGTTTACGGATATTTTTTTTTCCTTTATTATTTGTTTTGTTGAAATAAATGCATTATTCTAATGGTTGTATTTAAAATAATTTAGAATGAATGCGACATAGTACTTGATTAATTCAAATAATTATTTTAAACTAGCTGACAAATATACTTGCATATTCTGATGAAATGCTATTTCTTGCTGGCACATTGTTTTACCTGTTAGCTTTAAAAAAATATGTTACATTGCTCTAGCTTGTGGCACAAAAATAAACAAAACAATTTTTTTTGCCTGGTGGTGCTAAAATAAAAGAGTGTAACTTAAATACCTGCTAGCGATAAAAAATTAGGTCACATTCCACTACCTGTGGCTATCAAAATAATCATTTAATCAACTCGTTTACCTGCTGGCGCTAAAATAAAGAAGTTAAACTATTCTACCTACAGGTGCTTAAATAAAAAGGTCAAATTCTACTACCTACTTCAACCAATATAAACATAACAAACTATTCTACCTACAGGCGCGTAAATAAAGAGGTCGGATTCTACTATCTGCTGTTATCAAAATAAACAAGGCAAATTCTTTTACCTGCTGGTGATAGTAGTACAATATAAAAATCGAAATTTACTATCTGCTAGCATTTCTGTTATCTTTAGCTTTTCTACGTTATTTTATGTAAAACTTTGATAAAGTTATAAAAAAATATATATATAAAATAATAATAATAAAAATGTAATGCGATGTCTAGAAAATATTGGTAATATTAAATTTTATACAAAAGAACTTGGTAAAAACCACGAACAAATTACCAATGTTGTTGCTCAACTAGTTTGTAGCGAAGTCACCTTCATAGCCATTCTCTATGATTGCGTCACAGCGCATCGGATTAAGCAGAAGCATAGATTTCCCAGTGGGAGAATTTCTGTTCAGTATATTTACTAAGATTTTTTCTTTTGGACGTCGTGTATTGGATGGTAACTGGAAACTGGCAACCAGTAACAAGCGCCATTTCTTGTATCCGTCGTCTTAAGCGGACGAGCACGCGTCTACAATCCCAGCAACCACAAAGTGGATTACGACAAACGGACAAACGGATGGACGAACATGGGAGAAAAACGATGTTTAGGCGGCACACGGATTCTGGATAAAAATATGAAACAGGACCGGAATAACTGTTGTTCTTCTTTGACATCATAGATTTATCCGCGACGACGAACGACAAACTGTGCGTGACTGGTAACTTTAATTTCTTCGATTTACTTTTAGTTGCGACTCGTTGCTTCTATTGTTTATTATCTTTTGTACAGAATTTATTAGGTTCACAAAAAATCTTACAAATTATACATTTCAATGATGGATTACATTTATATATAATTTGTTTCTAATTAATGGCTTATTAATAAAATAAGTTAATTGTTAACACTTATTTTCAAATACATATATATGTATATAGTATATATATATATATATGTTTCAAAAAATTATAACTTAAATTCTTTTCGTAATAATATAAAATGAATTATATGATAAAATAAATAAATACTAAAGAATTTGATAGAATATCTATGATAGGTTTCGAGATATGAATTTATTCAATTTTTTTTAATATTTTGTTATATATTGGTTGCAATATAAATTTTATTTGCTACACTAAAATCAGGTTTTCTTATTCTCCGAAATCTTACAAGTTTATTGAAACTAATTATTAAATTACGACCTGTTTGTCCAATATAATTAAAAAATGCAATTGTAAGATTTTAGTTTTTTAATATATTTGGTTTATAACTAATATCAGCTATTTTTTGAATAATCTTAAACTTCTTTTCAAAATTATCTTCTAATTTACAATTGAAAAAATTATTTAAATCAATTTTTTTATATTCATACTTCAGTTTATTTCAAAAAAGACGAACGTAACAGAAAAACGAAGATTTATCCAGTGCTTTTATTTTTGAACTCATTAAAAAGATTAAAGATTGGTTATGTTTCTGAAGTTTTATTGTATTTGCAAATAGATTTAATAAGAATAAAAATAAAATTTCAAAGTAAAATATGTTATTTGTATTATAATCATTGATTCTTTTTATTCCATCTATCATCGTATTGTAGCTAGTATATCATAGAGTGACCAGTAATAGGTATACATGTCTGGATGAAACTAGAAATTGATAGCATGTCATTTTTCAAAGATTTCCGCAAAATGAAATGCACCCCGCCCGTATCCCTTTGGCCCGCAGCTGCTATGAAAAATAACATCACCGGTACTTAATAGTCCGCCGTTCGCCGTTTTCCGTCTGTTTTTATACGTTGCCGAGCTGTTCACGCCATTCTGTGCTTCTGTGACTCAGTTTTAAGCTGTTGAAATACTCGTGCAAACCATTGTGACGAGTCGTTTGCTTTTCCTCTTTGGTTTTTTAACCTTATGGAATTTTCACATTCAATTTAAGAGCCTACTTGTATGAATAGGCCACTCGTTTTGCTAATCGTTTGCTTTTATTTTATTGCAACATATAAAAACTTTCTTTTCATATTTCAGCACTACATAATTTTATTATTATTTTAAATTAGAATATATTCCATATTTCTAGAAATTTAAGTGGATGTAACATCAGATGACAAGTTAATTCAACTATCTTACACTCATGTGGTTACTTGTACCACTTCACGTAACCCTACGGAAACCCACAAAACCCACAAATGATATGTAAGTCATGATCTTACCTTACCGAACTTGCTTTGCAGAACACTCATTAGTCTTTTGTGAATATATGTAAATTTTTCCTTATTCCTTTTCAATTTTTAATATAAATATCTCAATTTAAAATCAATCGTTTTTATCTTTTCTCTAATAAGTTTTATGGTAACTTACAAAAATAATACTTCTTCATTAAAGATTGTAAGAACAATTAATTGTGGTCGTAACTAAGAAAACATATATCTCCATTAATAACGCCAAATAGTAAAGTGCAATAGTTAATTCATAAGCCGGTAGTTCTGCAAGAATGCTCAGCAGAATTTCTTGTAGAGCACATATCGTAACTCTCACCCTAATAAGTTTTTTAAATGATTGTAAGTGCTGAAGTTAACGAAAAATAAACTCCCTTCACTACACCGGCAAGTAATCAGGAAAAAAACAAAAAATAGGTCAGTCGGTATCTTGAAGGAATGAGACTGCGCTATCTGCTGGACAGAAATGCACTCGTTAGATGAACGTGAGCAAAACGCAAACATCTAGATGAGAAAACGAGCAAAAACTTTCATCATTTGACTTCTTTCGCGAATAACTTTTACTACTCAAATGAATTTCTTAAATAATCTACATTCACTTGTTTGCTTGTTATTTTGCATAATTTTATTGTAAATTAAGGTATTTATATATTCAACCATTTTTTATTTTTTATTCTATTTATATTGTGTTGCATAAAATATTATTTTTTTCCTGACTGAATTTAAAACCGGCTTTATTTATCTAGTTTATAACATATAAACTGTCACTTTAATCCAGGGCCGTAACCAGCTTTTTGTGGACCCTACGCAAGACTTTCAAATTGGGCCCCCTTTTTTATAAAAAAGAAATCTTTCCATGCCTATACGATAGTACTGAAGCTCCTGTACTTTAATTTTTTTTTTAAAGTTTGGTAACAGTATTAATAAATAAAAACAAAATAATTATTCTTTTAATTTTTTTTGCCCCTACTTTTAATTTCATTTTTAATTAATGATTTTTGAGGCCTTTCTGGGCCTCTCTTCGATCTGGGCCCTGGGCAAGTGCCCCTGTTGCCCCTGCTTAGTAACGGCCCTGCTTTAATCCCTATAGAAATTTTGTTTTATATTCTGTATTTCAATATTAATTGATACCAAATTTATGATAAATCAAATTTCTTTATTTTTGCATAATATAAATATGTTCCATAGCAACATAACAATAACCTAGATAAATTGATTTATATTTAAGATTATATTAATAATAACCCCTAAATGAAATTATATTAGTTAGATATTAAGATTAAAACTATTAATTTTGTCTCTAGATGCATAAATGACTACTTTATAACCTTGAAATGAAAGATGTAATTTTTATTTCTTGTAAAACTGTGAGGCGTTTATATTAATTATTTAAAATTATATTATTGCATGACTAAATATTTCTATTGTTACAAAGAAGTGGTTTTATTGTTTTTCTTGCTTTATATTAAGTTGAAAATTTCATAAAATTGCAGTGAAATATATATTTAACAAGTTATCGGTTACTTGAGAATTGTTACAAAAGTATTTTCCCACATTTCAGTGTATTTATCTAAAAACGCTACTTTAAAAGAAGTTACTGATAACAAAACTTTTGCTTGCTTGATCTGATATTCAGTTACCAGACAAGTCAAGAAAACCGATCTTCATTTTACTTTTATCTCTTTTATAAAGTTAGTACCCATGTGCTGAGTTTTTAACCGTAAAGAAAAACGGCTGTTAACAATCTTTTTTTCACAGAATATAGGGTACATCTAACGAAAAATAAAATTGGAAATTTTTTAAATTATTATGAAAGGTTTTTGTTTGTGAATACAATGTTTTTATAAGAAATTTCATTTAGTATTCAGTTACAAGTTTCAATGAATTTAAAATTCTTATTTTTTTCAAAATTAAATTCATAGGAAAAATTAAAATATAAAAAAAGAATCTTCTACGCAATTACAACTTCACATTCTGTATTAATTTGAAATTTAAATTACTTTCTTACTGATTGTTATAAAAAATCTAACAATGTTTAAATATATATTATAATTGTTTTCTAGTTTTCATTCGTCGATTGATATTAATAATGTAAAATTAGTAAATTAATATTAGTCTTCTGATGACTTTAAAAAGCTTAACTAAATTATATTGAGGAATTAAGTAATTATATGATTAAATATTCAATTATTTCTACCATTTAGTAAATCTTCAATATCCACTTTATAAACAAAAAGGCTAATTGACACTACAATACTCTTTCATTTAATATTCGCTTGAAATATCTCTATTTTCAAATCCTTTTTTCCATTTCAACATATAGAACAAACATATCAATAATATCAAATCAATAAATCAATAAATTAATCCGTTTTTAAAACCATAAAATAAATACATAACAAATAATTCAAATATAATCAGTAAATAAAAATATTTATCCATTCTTATCAAAAGTAATTGTAAAAATATTTTTTATCACTAAAAATTCCACCATATATACACAAAAACACAATATTAATGTAAACAAAAACATATTTTAAATTAAAATTATAAATAAAAAATTGTTTGTATATTTATTTATGTAATCGATTTGAAATATTTTGTTTTATTTATTTGCGTGGAATAAATTTCAAAGCAGGTGTAGGTGAAATTTTAAATTCAAATATTGAAATAATATATTTTTTAAACAATATATGACGAATATTTTAAAAGAAAAACATGTTTTTGACTTACCTGTATATGGGCGTATGTTGGTTTTTGTACCAGACAACTAAGACGACACTATCATTTGCTATTGGCGGTGTTAAATCGCATGGAAGAAGTGCAGAGCCTTTAACGATAGCTTGAACATCAGCGGCCATAGATCCTCCTGCAAATAATAATATATATTACTAAATTATATAAACATAACCTTTAAATTAATTTGTTTAAATACAGAAATGAATATTTATTTTATAACAACACATTAAGAGATTAAGTTTTAATTTATTTCTAAAACAATGAGTCCACAAAACAAATGATATATCAACAAACAAACAAAACATGTATATAATTATACTTTGAACATGAAATGGTTATAGTCACACCTTCAACAACAAACAACAAAGAATCTCATCACAAAAGCTAAAGATGGACGGATCAGGTGACTAATGAAGTGACGAAGCGTTACAGGAAAAATAAAAACGAAAGTTATTTTCACTGTTCACTTTGTCATACACTTTGTGTATGTAACGTTTCGCCAATCAACACAAGATGTTGAGTAAGATAAGATTCGTTAGAGTTGTTTCAAGACACGATTCTACACAAATCAATAGTCGACGGAATAATTGCGATGGAAGAAGCAAACTTCTGATATACATATAATGTTTCATTGAAGGAAATATGAAAAAGAAAATACAAAGAAAAAAGTATCGCATAAACTATATCCAGATATTTTTATTAAAATCATTTATTCATATCTCAGAAGTTTTAAAAATATTATTTTGTTTTATAAAACCAACTAAAACCCATCAATAACTATAATAATAAAATGAATTTAACCTTTCCCAACACTTCTTTTTTTTCTGAAGATAAAAATAATAATAAAAAGTATTTCCAGTTTTTTTGTGTAATAAGTACTATTTTGACAAAAGACTAAAATCTATAGAAAATGTTTATTAATAGAATATATCAAAAATCACAAAGAAACTCTAGAATTTCAATAAAAATTTTAGTGGAACTTGGAAAAAATCAGAGTGAGATAAAGTTTAGGATACATAGTAATCGATGTTCCTTTTTCCGGGGACGAGATTAGCCATATAAGTCCTCGTCCCCCACCATTTTGCCATCGGTACTTGAGTGGCAATCCTCATTTGTAAACATGATACGGTTCGAACCCTCTTTGCCTCTCGTTTTTAGATGACAAGAGGTTAGGTCGATCTTGTGGAAACATTATTTTATCAGTGCTACAAGTAACGCGAGACCGTTTCAAAGATGAAAGACACTTAGGTATTCGGTGCTAAAGGTTAACAGCACTCTGAACATGTCACACACATGCAACACAAAGAGTTACTTTAAGATTCTTTAATTCTTATTTCTGCATCTGAGTACAGATGAGATATTGATTAACCTATAATTGACTTATGGCTTGAACTATATCATCAATTAAGTTCATTGCAAAACGTAATTATAAAATAACTGCTTAATAAATTCGATTAAATTTTAGTTAAATGTCAAATAAAATATAATGCAATTGTTTAATCAAAACCTACTCACATAAAACACATTTTCATATCATAATAAACAATTCTTTAATGTAAATTATGTTTATATTTCATTGTAGTACAATAAAATATAATAGAATAAGTTTACAAATCCATTTAGACTAAAATTAGATTAACAGAATAATTAATTTTAATGAATTCAAATCTCCATGTATATTATTTAATTTATACATTTTGGAGTTAGCACGACTGTAGATGATCAAAAATTCTGCATCCACACTAGTTAAAACAAAATTATACATTTATTAATTTAGACGGTAAAATTTTCCGCTAATAAACGAGATACGTCCGTGGTCGTGGTATTCGCGTTAAAATATTGTATGTTCATTCGTTGTTACTTTTCCATAATATGAATACCGCCATTAGCGTATCTCAAACAATGTTTCTCTTATTCGGTTCGTGCGGTCCTCGAAATGAATAAGCATAATTACCAGCATTTATGGGCATATTTGTTTTACACAACATTATAATTAATAATTATCCTTTTGTGATACTCAAAACTCAGTTGCTTTTAATTACTTTAGTTATCTGAATAAGTAGATGTTTTGTTATCTAGTAGCTTATATATATATATAT
>CM008235.1:4982007-4997110 GCA_002278615.1 Pogonus chalceus
GTATATATATATATATATATATATATATATATATATATATATATATATATATATTCGTATACGTTTCATTTGAAATAAAACCTTTTTATTATGCCTTGTTTCAACCGGTCATTTTATATGGATGTAGATTTTTGAAATCTAGGAACAAATAAAAACAAATGAGTTATTCTTATTATAACAAATAAATTTATTTAAAACTTTAAAATTGTTTTAAAGGACCATTAGTAGTCAAGAATATGTTACTATAGCAACAGAGGTAGTACAATTCTAGTTGAGCACTCATTTTAAATATATGAATATGTATTGGATAGAAGGCTTTAAATCATTTGTTCAACTAGATTTTCTACCACCTCTACTGTCCACAAAGTTTTTCAAAATAAAATTTTAGAAAGAAATGTTGTGAATACAGGTTTTGCGATTGGAGAAAGAATCGAAGAAAGAGTTTTACTGTGATTCGAATATGAAAATAAATTAGTAATAATTTCTTAATAATTTAACAAAGAATTAAATGAATAATTGGTTCTGCTTTTGGCAAAAAATCAAAGAACTGTGGAGTGAAATAAAATGGCTGATTTGTGTGTTTATCTTTTGACCTTAATAAAAAGCAATTGTTAGTGATTAGAGTGTGTTTGAACGATTTTTTACAAAATACTCATATTATCCGTATATTCCGACAGTGGCAACTGGCACTTTTCCATTCTTTCATTCCACCACATTCTTTTCAATCTCACGTAGGAATGTGAATTAGGACGTAAACACATTTTTTTATTTATTTTGTTCATGTTTCACAAAATTCACTGCCATGTCGAGGAATTTTCATAATGGATGAAATCTGACGTCAGCGCGTATCTTCAATATAGGTACTCTGTACTTTTACTTTGTTATTTGTATTATGATTCAACATGAGAAGAAAACTTTTTGTGCTTTAAATGGCTACAACATGGAGAATATATACGTACGTATATTGAGAATTTCTCTAATCAAATATTTTATATTGAACTTTCATGGAAATTTTAATATACATCACAGTGAAGCTTTTCTCTATTTTATTATTGAATTTAATTAACTGCTGTATACTTTTTATTATGTACTATAATTAAAACATTTCATCAAAAGGTATCAAAGTTACAATATTATTATATTCATAAAACTTATTGATGAAATACTCAACATTTGTAAGTTATTTTCAAAAACAATTATCTGATTATTTTTGAAAATTTTTAAATGAAATTTCAGTTTTATATTCTAAGATTTGGCGTAAAAACTTATTTTATATTCGATACAACTTTTGCTCAAGTTTCTCTGGAGACCAAATAAATAAAGCAAATTCACTCGTAATAGCCAGCCCATTGCTATAAACAATTTCTTCTGTAGGTGAAAATAACCGTTAAATAATCTTCTAGAAAAGTATATACCTTCTTTTGATGAAAAGAGTTTTTTTTCTACTTTCTTTTTAGTAGAAAAAATGTATTACTTACATATAAACAAGCACATACATCCACCATATATGTAACACATACACATGGAATTTCAATTCGATATCCAATCAAGTTGGCTTGCTTTCACACCAGAATGCCAGAATCCAAGGTGGTTCCCGCAGTTGAAACGATTGGAAGACCAAACTTTAGAGCATTTAATACTTTTTGGAGAAAAAAATCATTTTTTCTTTGATATTATTAAGTATTTACTATCAAAAGCTTTACTATTACATCTATAACCTAACTTAATTCTAAGTATTTAGAATAATTCAACCATTTTCTTGTTAAAATTAATAAAATGAATAAAAAAGTATTTTTTAAATAGAAACTAAAAAAAAAAAAAGCATTTCAATTAAAAACAAATATTGCTTAAGTTTAATGTTAATAGAAATGAATATATTCTTCTTTAATTTGAAATATACTATTAAATGTTTTTATTTATAATTTTATCAGAAAAATAGACAAAGTATTCAAATGAGTTGTCTAAGCTGGACATAATCCATGAACTAAGCTGTTTGAACAAACTTATTTCAGCAAACAAGGAAAGTGTTGTGTCGAAGTATTTAAACATTTAAGAGTCTAGCAAGGTGGTGTGAGTTACAAACGGGAGTCATTTTCATCGGAAGGAAAGAGGTATTTTCCAAGGGACGACTGTGTTACCGTGATAAGCCGATTGAGTCAGTTGCTAGCCGGTCGCTACGCAACAGAGAAGAAAATACGGACGTGATGATTCGACGCGTGCGCATTTTATACTAAAATGAGACTTGTGACGTTTACTTTGGAAATATTTCACATTTCTAGGTGATTAACTTTGCTAAATCCGCAGGTATTCCAAGTGATTACCTTCACTTTTGCCTACGCCACTGGTGTGGCTTGGAAACTTTTCTTATGTTACATGTATTTTCTCACCACACTGCTTCTTATTATACTCTGATTTACTTAACTAAACTGAAATCTGAGATATATTGATACTTCGATTACTTTTAATCATGATTCAACACGTTTTTAATAAATACATTTAGTATTAAACAAAACTAATATAAATATTTACATAAACGTTGAAAAATTGCTTCTTAATTTGATCAGTTAAATAAAAACAAACATAAAATAAAACAAATTATTTTAGTAATTGAAAATACAAACATACTGCATATATTTATTTATTATCTTAAGCATATAAACACATGTACATTCTAATTGATTTTCTTAAATCATCACATACTACATATTAATAAAAATATTAAATGATATATTAATGTTGACGGTACATACTAAGAAATTACATCATCTTTTTAGTGTGAAAATGATTTATTTGATAGGTTATATACCAATAAAACAAAATTTATTTACTGAAACTTTAGTTTTAGACATCGTGCCAAAAATTTTTGATATTTGATGACATTTCGAACTGAAATATGACAAAAAAGAAAGAAATTTACTTCTGATGTATACGGTAGCTTTGATAAATTTGACAAACGACACACCTCTTCATTAAATACTTCTAAATATACAAGTGTAAAGTATATTTTTATAACCGTTTTATTTTTTTTCGTACGTGGAGTAAATACTAAAAATATTTTAAAAATTTATATGAAAGAAAAACAACATTTATATGATAAACAAAACAATTTTAATTGTTTTATTTAAACAATCATGGCGTGCTATTTTTCGAATGTTTAATTTGAATATGTGTATGTAGGAAGTCGTATGGTGGTAATTTTTAATTTTTTTAAATGCATAATGATGACATGCTATGGTCTAGTCGTCTGTTTGAATTGGGCTAGAGCCAGATCTTAATGACTCACTATTT
Organism: Pogonus chalceus; assembly: GCA_002278615.1. Lineage (NCBI taxonomy): Eukaryota > Metazoa > Arthropoda > Insecta > Coleoptera > Carabidae > Pogonus > Pogonus chalceus. Next base: position 4,985,296 of record CM008235.1, read on the forward strand.
AAGAAGTAACTACTAGCGCGTGTATACTTACGTCAGGGATTTTAACAGGATTGTATTTAAGAAAATGTTAGAGACTTTGTTTTTATTATATACATTATTTACTTTAGTTATTAAATAAAAGAGAATAAAAATTCCTAACCTAACATAAATTATTAATGACATTCCTTATTAATTTAATAACCACTAGACTTGTAACAATACACGCATGATTATAGTAACGTGTTACTATGTGCAACGTACTACTACTATTATATAGAATATAGCTGTGTTCATAAAGGTCATTGTTTACTAACATAAGCGTCAAAATTGACCATTAAATGTTGACGGCTCTCTCAATATTGATCATGGCTGAAATTTATATCGACATCAAAAATCAATCAATCATTGCATGTGTTCAATAATAAAACACATATTGTTTTTGTTTCGTACATGTTTTATTGTAAACATGTTTATTGAATACAAATAGTACGTTGTTAAAGGGTTTAAATAAAATTCAAATTAGTTTATTTTATTCTAACCTAAAAAATTGTTAATATTTATAATTGTTAAAAGTATACGACTAAGAAGTTCTAATTGTATTTACATAAAACTTCTAATCTGAAATAATAAATAGATAATCAAGAATTCTTTTTGCAGTATTTGACATCTGGATTTTTTTTACAATTACTCTAAAGATCTTTGAAAAAGAATCAAAATCAAATATAATTTAATATTTTATGGGACTAATTTTTTTTATTAATATCTTAAGGGAGGATCACACCCTGACAGGTCTAAAAAACAGGGATATACAGGAACAATCAAATCATTAAGGGCTTTTTACTATATTATTTCACGTATTTTAATTAATATTACAAAATTTTTTGAAGTAAATATATTAATATTTTAAGCCGTGGTAGCCTTCGGCGTCAGACATCTCCAAAATGCCAGTCGCGATCAGTCCTTAAGCAAGATAGAAAAAAATCGTTTAGATTTCCTTAATCTATATTAGATTGGCTATCTTGAAGCAAAGAATTTTTTGAAAATTCAGAAAATTGCAAAAATGGCAGCAGTTTGAAAAAAAAAAAATCTTACACTTAACTACAGGAAAAATAGTTTTACACATTGCCAATAAAGATTAAAGTGATTTTATTGAATGGTTCCCAAGTAAAAGTTGCACCCAATTTGTAAAATGCGGTTTCGAGAAAAACGCGTTTAAAATTTTGGAATGACGTCGAATATCAATAAACCATTTAAAAGGGTCATTTTAGACCATATAAAGAATAGATTTATGTAAAAAAATACGATTTTTGAAATCTTCAGGGTGGGGTTCCCCTTTAAGTAATAAAAAATAAGTATTATTAACATGTAAAAATAAAATACCTAATTAAACAAGTAAATTTAAAACTTGCATAAATATATCTTAGTTTAAACTGCAATTAAGTAAAAGAAAATATTTTTTATTTGAATGAATGAATTTCAATCAGTTAATTACAAAAAGAAGTAAAATAGTAAGAAAGTTTTGTATAGCGTTTAGAAAACATTTTATTCTTATTATTTGTATGCGCTGGAAGTAATTTAATTACTAGAGTTCTTAAAATTCCATTTAAGAATTAACTTAATTGTAGCATTTCATTTAAATGTTTCCTTTTTAATTAACGCATTAATTTGCAGAACTTATTACAGATTAAGATGTATAACGTGTATTTGAATGCTTGTTTTTTAATTAGAAATTTCAGTTTTTCCAACCATTAATATGTTATAATTATCGTTATAGTAAAATGTATTATGTTTTTTTTCGTGGAAAATGAAATTAACACTTTATTTAGAATAAAATAAAATTTATCTCTGTAGAGACAAGGCATGAAAACAATTACATGATAGTAAATAACAAAATAAAGCATGCTTTGGAATTTATATATAAACGTGAATTTAACGTTATAACCTCCATCTTGCATTGCGCATTGCGTTAACATTGGGTAACAACGTAATGTTTACTTTTGCGTCGCAACTCGCAATGGTGTTGTTGGTGTAGCCCGTCGTGTTTTATTGCTAATGACAGGAACGCGCGTCGTTTGTGGCGTCCGGGATTTGCGAGGCGCCTCGCTGAATTTAACTGAATTTTTGTCAGATTTATTATGCAACTAATGTATGTAGATGTCGCATACAATCTTCCGGTTCTTTTATTTGTGACCGAACTGGGTAATCCCATATATGTATATTTCTGTCTTTGTGATTTTTTCATATTTTTAGTGTTTTATTTTTACTATTTTTCTAAATATATTTAGCATACATTGATAATAATAAAAATTAGGATTTATTTTTGATTAAGATACATTTATTGCATATTATTTTTTATATTTATTCAATTGAGTTTATTCATCAGACTATTAAATAAATTAGAAAAAAAAAAAATATTTATTTAAGCCATTCAGCTTTATTATCTCTGTCAAAGATTTCAAATCTAAATATTTTGATAGTATCCCTAATTAGATTCGAGTTTTAAGTCTCTGCCGAATTAAGAACCTAGTTTTATCAAACTAAATATTTAAAAAAATATTCTGTACTACTATTACAAAATTAGTATAATTTTTATTTCATTTTCAGTTATATAATCATTACATTCTACAAAACCGTGCGGAATGGAATTATTCTGTTGCTTGTAATGGAATAGTTTCTCGTTGCTACATTAAATATGAAGTATCTGTCCAACTAAATTCAATTTTTGTTGGTGTGTTCTAAGTTAAACTCAATTTATAGTAATAGGGAAAGTTATATCTTTAGTCTGATATATGCTTCATTCCAAACTTGTTACAGAATATACTTTTCTAAAACAAATTCTTTAGACTTATTAATTAAAATAAGATAGATTCGTTAAAAATACAGATTTTTGTTCTTCGAATTTAATATTATTATCATATATTTATTATTATACCAGCAAAAATTTGGGTTCTTCAATTTAATAATAATTTTATTTTACAAAATATCGAAATTTCGAAAAAAATGTCATTTTCATTTCGAAAAATATTAAAACCAATACTTTATAAAAGATTTAATTATTAGATTAGATAAAAAAATCTAAATGTTATAATCTCGCCAGTGTTTTTGATGGGAAAAAAACTAACTATGCTTGGTTCCGTAACATATGATTATATCCTCTTGGCTAGTATACCATTTACTATTTTAAAATTGTTTTAATTACTTGCAAATATTATTATCTTTATGTATAAAGGGAATTAAGATATTTTTGGATACTTGTTTTTTCTTTTTTTAATCGTGTGCTAATGGTTATACTAACCTGGTGAATATATAAAGCGCTTTATTATAAAAATCCATTCGCAATTGAAACGAAATTTTATTTTAAATATTTGCACTTAAACAAATTCTAGAATGTAACATTTTAATTAAAATTTCAATTTTTTAGAGTATGATTCAGTAAAAGCAAGTAGACTTATGCAATCTCTTGAAGTAAATATACCGCTAACTTCATATAAAGTTGAGTAAATTTAATCGAAATATTTGTTTAATACCCAAAATAATTAATCCACATTCATGAGTTTAATTACATATCTCGCGAATTACCAAACATGGAAAACGTACAGAACGGTGAACATGTCCTATATCCAATTTTGTAACAGACTATAATCCCTGGTATTAATTACGGTTAAATCATTATTGTTCAACAACGTCGATAGCCGATAAAATGTAATCTTCCTATCAAGGCTTTTTATAAATTCGGCTTATTTGTAATGCACATATGTATAATATTTCTTGTTTATACCATGCTGGGCGGGGAATTTTGTTAAATTATCATGAAACGATGAGTAATATATTTAGTCATACTTATTTAAGTCATTTTCATAGAATTTCAAATACATTTTATTTATAATGTGAGAAAATTCAACCCCAATGTAAAAGTTTTTAACCTTCAAGCAGTCGCGTAGGGTCGAATCAACCCCACTTAACACATTGTTTATTTTTAAATCATTCATTCTCATCTCATTTTCTATCTTTAGTAGCTTATCATAAGTCCATTATGCATATAAGTAACTATATTTCACCCTTACCAGTACGTCTTGAGGCGCATAGATAGCTTTTGTTTCAAGCGCAACTTAGATGACCAATAATCTACGCTCACCTGTCATTGAAAAATACTTATTTCTTGAATTATTTGATTTTATGTTATGTATAATTTCGATTTGTGTCACTAAATGTTTTTTTATCCAAAAATTATATGTCTGTGTATAATTAAACGTAAAATGAAGAGTGAAAAACAAATACATAATAAACTGTTGTATTTGTTATTTTTTGATCTTGCGAAACTTTGACTTTTTTAGTTTTGATTTTATTGTAAAATTAAGTATATATTTTGTAAATAAATTGTATCCTAATCTAATGATTATATGTCTAGGTATAAGAAATCAACAAATTTTTTACTAATTGGTTTTCTAATCCCAAAAATATTCACGAGGCCTTTAACGGCTACGCGCGACCGCTTGAAGGTAGATAGTACATAATTAAAGAAAAAAATAGAAAACTTATCTTAAGGAAAATGAAATAAAGAAATTTTACTTTAATTTTTGACATTCCTTAAACTGAATAATTATAATATATTTTTTTAATTTGTATACTTTGAAAGAAATAGTTAATATTTTTATAAGATTGATAAATTATATCGCAAATTAAAGTAAAATAAGAAAGTTTGCGAATGTAATAAATACACAAAGATACCATCTAACCATAAAAGATAAATTAAAATTCCACAAATGCAGATAAACCCAAATGACCACAACGAATTTGAAACCAAGTACCTGAAGTAACCACACTAGATCGAAAACCAAGAGTGCATTCGAAGCGCATAATCAAAATAAATTTTGCAGTCAGAACCCAGCAGCAAGAACAGTGAGCAGCCAGCAGGAAACTGAATGCACATGAAATGTTCATTTAAACATAAGGACGCGGTGTAAGTTGCGGGATGCATATTAAACGTGCGGCAGTAATTTCTAATGCTGCCTGCTGCACCGGTAACTGCAGGAATGTCGACCAGGTGTCGTTGCAGCATGTGGAATTTGATGCATTTCACATTTGTATACGACAGCAGGACTATGTCTTTGTTCTTGTCAACGGACTACATATGTTAATTATATTATGATTTACTTAGCATCTTAGAATTTTATCTGGATTTACTTAATTTGCTTTCTTAGCACTATATATACCAATTTAGTTATTACAACTTAACATTTTGAAGACTGCACTATTAATTAAACAAACGACGCTGCACACATCTTTAAAAAATTTTGCTTTTCCATTCTGGTATTTTTATATAAAAGTAATATTTGAAGTGTTAGAATTTTAAACGTAAAGTTTACTAACTTTCAATGTCATCCAAAAATATCTTAAGTTTATTTCTCTTGAATTCCCTCTCATTCATTTAACTACTTACATTTTATAAAAGTATTTTATATTTCAAAACCAAATTATGACAAAGAAAAATCATTTTTTACGGATTCAATTAATATAATTGTTTGTTTCATGAGAGAAAATTTAAATAAACGTTTAATATAAAGTTTAAATTACATTTAAAGCTATGAACCATGATATCCTATCAAAATATACGTATGTAGATACCATATAATTAAATATAATAATAGAAATAAACGCGAGCGGCTAGAATACACGATTTAATAACATCTCATTGTACATTTTATTTGTTTCACGTCTGTTAGTCGACGAGCATTCATCACACCAACAACAACTGGCAAAGTTTCAGCATTTCAACTCGCTTGTGCCTCTCTACTTCTAGAAGTCGTAAAAAGTACGTTTCATAGTTGAATTAATAACAGGGCAAAATGGCAAATATGATACGAGACTTGGCCACGGCTACTTTTACGTTTAGATGTGTTTACGGATGCATAAATTTATTTTTTGACATAAAGCTATTCCACTTTTTTAATAAAACGTGTAATTGTTGGCAGATGATACAAACATAACCTTTAATTTCATGTCTACTTTATTTATTATATATTTTTAATGATTCTTAAAATATTATTTTTATAAATATTTTCCTTGTAATGTTTTTCAAATAAAATCGTTATTTCCTGATTGTTTTATATGTTTCCTTTAAATGGAAGTTTAAGTACATATTTACTGGAAACAAAAGACGTAAATACTTAAAACGAAAATAGATTAACGACATTAATAAATTATTCACAGTATTTTACTTTCACGTATTTTATTTTTAGCATTATGGAATTTCTAATGCAAGTACTAACAAAAGCATTAGTAATATGAATTATAAGTACCTAGTCTAAGTAGCTACGTATATTGTTCTTGTAAAATTAATAACATATTTAAAAAGTATTTATTAGCGTAAATACAGATGATAGCAATTAAAAGGAAAATGGTTGCCATTAAGTAATTTTAATATTATATTATTATAAATAATGCTTACTTTAATAGTATCTATAACAATCAAAATAATGTTACATAGCTAAATAAATTTAGTTGCTCAAAAGAAGTTTTATAAATAAATCTTTAGTCCAATGCAATGAGTTAAAATTTGGAGACGTTTTTTCCTAAATCTGAAATATAGTGCATCAATATTAATTCAATTCTTTTTACCTAAATTATTAATTTTTAATAAATTTATTATTTGATGTCAAAAATAATAACAAAAACATTTAAATTCCTTAACAAATTAATTTGATATTGAAATGTGAAGTGTTAAAATGAATTTAATAAATAGAGTATGTGCAAAGTTAAAAAAAAAAAAAAATGTTAAATCTGTTTTTTATTATTATTATAAAATATAAATCATGGATTGTTTTGCGGTACAATTTTATTGTAAAACCGAATTTATTTTTGTAGCATGGATGCAGTTAATAAAATAAACACCACAAATAATAATTGCAAAACCAAAATAAAACAAAAAATAAAACGTTATTCATTGGTGCAATTGAACAATAAATAAGCCATTATTCGAAAATATCTGAAAACATGTCCATACGCGTTGATTTGTCATAGTATTTGGTCTGTTAGTCGTTTAAACCAAACTGTACTTGCTATTATTATTTCCGTGTCAACCGCTGGCGTTTCGTCCTTTATTTATAGACACAATGATGTCTGACACTTGGTTGCCTTTGAATCTGCATTCTTGGCTATTAATCAAGCTCGTGCTACTATGCACCGAGAGTTACTATCTTCCAGCTTCCGCTCTATAGTTTACCATCCATGTCCTTTTTTACATTCTTATTTTATTTAGTTTTTTGTTAAACACATGTTTGTCACTTTCTCCTTGTTGCTTATTTATTCTACTTTTAAAAATAGTGTTTATTTATCCTTACTCTTTATTTTTTCTCATTTTAAAATATTTAATTTAATACAAAAAATATGATTTAATATTTAGCGTTTTTATCAAATATATATCCTGTAAATATTAAAGATAAGACAGAAAACTTAAAAGAATCTAAATACCAAAAAATTTCAACCAAAATGATAAAAAACACTTTCTTAAATGTCCCTAATCCTTTTGAAAGGAACAAGTTCAACTACAATTTATTTAAAAAATATTTAAATAAGTCCGAAATAATATTTTTACTGTCCTAAAGCTATATATTTTGGGTCACCATAAATACTATTTAACATAACCACAAAGATCATTTCAAAATACAAGAAAATTTATGAAAACACTTCTTTATATCAAACACAAGAATCTATAAAAACTAAACACTATCATTCACGTTAGTTTTACGACGTCAATTGATAAATCCCATTGGAGAATCTGACCACAAATGGACCATTGAGCGCTTCAAGGGTACCAGTAGAAAAAAATTATAGACACGAATCACATAAAAGTTATATTTAAAATATTCCGCCGTCAAAGTTGCGATAACGGTCCGGAAATATAACCAGTGTTTTTATGGACGCCACGGATATCCGATATACCGAAGTGATGGTCATTTATTTTTCGCACGGAGAAACATTCGCGAATATAAGAAACCTTTTTGAATTATCGCGGTTCTTACGAGGTAGGATTGTACGCTTCTAGTTTTACGAGATTACCAACCCTTAAGATTATTCGTTCTATTCAGTTTTCTGTATTTCATATCTATAATAAAAATAGCACGTGATATATATGTGTGTATATGCTATATACTATAGTTATTGATATATGGGCTTAGATATTTTATTACGTTTTTATTTTTATTTAACTACTTACCATTTAATTTTTTATGAAATTCCTTTTTTATTGCTACAATATTTTCTACTTCTAATAATGAATAAAATCTATTGTTTTCTTTTATTTCACTTAAGAAATATTTTGCTTCAGATTTCTTCCTTTATATTTATCGAGTATAACTTCATAAACATGATACTTGCTGTAATTTCACTCCAAGAAACTTTTTGGTTCTATTTATTCTATTTAATCAAAAAATATATTACAGATAAATACGTAATGCGTAATTCTGAATAAATATAATAAGGATACACAAGTATAAAATTGCTTTGAATTACCTTTAAACGGCTGGTAGTACGAGTGAGTTTAGAATTTTAAGCAGCCTATCATTTTGATTTAAAATCCACAGTTCTCTGATGACTCTGACTTAAATAGCACGCTTTAAATTCTTTCCTATCAAAATATTATGTGACTATAAGAAAAAAGTGAATTGACAAATATGTAGGCACGAGTAGAAATGTTTTACTTTAAATAAAACAATCGTTTTGTTTTAAATATTGTTTTTTTAACATTTTCAGATATATTCTTATCATTTTCTCTATTTAATTTTAAGAAATCTCATTGTAAGATTCTTACTTAACTGTCTTCTAGGAATCTATGAAAAATAAGTTAATGTATTGTACCAATAATTTTTAATATTCAATTTATTGAAATTAAAAAAAAACCATTTTCAACTTTTTGCGACTAGAAAATGAGTAAAAAAAACAATGGTTCATGATATGCTTTATCTTTACTTTTGCATTCATTTATTATAAAGGGCCAAAATGCATACATCATTAATAAATAAATCAATTTATTAGAATAAATGTTTTCACAGCTCATCAGAGAATTAATTATACAAACTGTTTAATATCTTTGGGTTTAAAGAATTTATTTGAGTGAAAATATTTGTTACATTTAAGAATTTATTTTGTAAAAATGAAGCAAAAAGAATATGTAAGTTGCTATTTTGTATCAAAAATGAATAATTTAAAAATTGAGAATTTCCATTAAAGTAATATTTATTTGAAATATATAATAAAGACTTGTCGAGATAATTCCAGAAAAAACAAAACATTTTATATTATTTGATAAGACTTCCATAAGATATTTGAACAGATGGGAGCAACAAGTGAAAATACCAAATATAAACAGCGGTAATTTCGTAAAACCTTTAACCTTTAGGAACGTGTTTCAAGCTCAATGCTTCAGTACATTGAATCCATGCGATATTTTACAAAATGTCAGAGGTTGCGCACTATTTTGCCGATGTTCTTTGTGTTATTTGTAATTCGTTTTATGGAAGTACTCGAACTTCTGCTAAAAGACCATAAATTGAAAATGTTAAATGTGTAGCACTTTGGTAACCAAAACCCTTTTCGAATATATCATGTTGGTTTTATTTTATGCTTTCTACTTTGAATCTACTATTTAGAACCGAATTAATATCACTTTTTAACCTTTTATGAAGATACCAACTTTCAAGTAATTAATTAATTCTCTTTGTTTAATATCATAAATTAGGCTGCCTATGTTAAGTTAATTTCTTATTAAAATAAGGTTCTAACACGAGTATGAAACACTTAAATTGTTTTAAATAATCTCTAAACAACTGGTAGTACGAATGATTTCAGTAATTGAATAAAGTTGTCACTTATTTCAATCCAAAATAAGTTATCTTATGAATTCAACATGTACAATTTGCTTCAAATTCTAAAATCAAATGATTCAAGGTCTTTCAAAACATAATTATAGAAAGTGATGCTATAAGTATAGATTTTACTGTGATTATGTATTTAATAATTTCAAGTAAAACTTTAAATATCTCACCAGGAAATTATTATTAATTTAAACAAAGAGCAAAAAATTTTAGAATTTAAAAAAATCTGAATATTTTATTTATCTAACAAAGGTTATAATTTAAATGAAAATAAAACATTAAATTAACTTTATATTGCAATTTATTGTTTTTGAAACATTGAAACATATAAATTTGTATGTAAAATTTGTAACAATACATTTTTGGAATAATAAAACAATAAAAATAAACAAAAACAATAGAATGAAGGTTTTTTATTTATTTGAAACAATATGTTCGGTTCTAAATCAATATCATAAACCTTCCAGTATTTTTCTCTTTCAATTTACGTGAAACGAAAACTCAGCGGTTTCATATAAACTTGTTAAAGTCTACTATAAAACTGCAATCAATTTTTCACCACAAAATGAAAAAGAAAACGAGAAAAACAATCCGACAAACTAGAGTAATTATCCGTGATGAAGGAAATCTTTCTTTAACTCTTAACTAGATATATGTATTTGAAAAACGCAAAAGTGAGACAATCGCATCTTAGCACGACACCACGTGCGTTTCATCTGCATCGTTTGTCTTAGCGTGTTATTGATGGTGAAAAAGGCACGCCAGCGGTTACGTCGGCTCGTGCACACGCCACAAGAAAAAAAAAGTAGTATGTTTTGACGGTGATGGAAATACACTGACAGATGTGTTGCATCTTTGCAATGTGTTCACTGCGCTGCGGTTCGGCGAAATTGATTGCGTGGAAATGTGAATAATTTTTAGATCGACGTTTACACATATCACATCTGGTGCAGTTTACAAGCATCAACTTGAATTGATGCATTTCTTACGTTGGAAAGTTGTGAAGGAATATTTTGTAGATAACTACGAGTGCACTTTATGAATTGTAAAATAGGAAATTTTATTTATTTGATGTTGAATTATTCCTTCCTTTTTTTACTGAAATTTTCTTATAAATGTTAGCGTTTTATAATTTTCTGAGGTTATATACGAAAAAAACGAATTAAAACGTGTAATTTGTTTGTAAAATATTGTCTAGATAAGTTAGAAATAAAAGAATTATATATAATGACTCACATTAAAAGTCCGAAAAGCCTATGTTAGAAGTTTTAGTTAGTTATAGTTAGTTCTGAAATAATATATCATCTTCAGGATTAGCAAATTTGTATTTTATTAAAATTAAAAGTAAAGTGAATAAAATGGAATATTTACAAATTTTTAAAAATTTACAATTTAAAATTAGACTTTTTAAACTATTTTAAATTTTAACAAGATAACGGTCTAAAATACACATTCATGGCTACAAAATATAGTTTAATTATTACCAAAAACTGCTAAAAACATTTGAACAGTCCTCAAATTTTAATTTTATCGAGAATTTGTGGAATGTATTGGGAAGAAAAATGGCAATTAAAAAAGGTTCTAATAAAGAGCCCAGAAAAGTAATTTACATGAAGAATAGAGAGAAATGAAGATTTCTTTATATAATAATAGTTATTTGTATATTAAGAGCGCAAAGTGGGACATTGTCGATTGAGAGGTTGTTGCCGCGCGACTTAGGAGCGCGGCATTTTCTCGAAATCGACAATGTCCATTTGCGCTCGAAATACACACAAGATTTTTTCTACAGTCGCCACAAACTTAAAGAGATATTTGAAATTTGTTTTTGGTGTTAGTGTGACGTCACACTATTTCTATTTTTGCACACTATAGAGTGTCGTGCGGAGTGAGATAGGAATATTAGTTTCGCCGTGACATTATATTGATATTATATATCAATTGTAGTTAAACTGAACACAATTGAT
>CM008235.1:4997233-5016477 GCA_002278615.1 Pogonus chalceus
ATTTTGCGCTCTAGAGCGGCAAAGTACCATTTTGTGCAAACAAAAGAGGGCGCAAAACGCCTACTTTGTATAGCGACTGTAGAAAAAAATACTTGTGGAATCATTGCCAAAGAGACTTGAGATAGTGCAGAAGCAAATAGCCTATTTACAAAATATTAATTATCAAAATCCTTTTATTTATCTGATTTTGAGTATGAAATCGACTTTTGTTATTTTAATTTTTTTTTTATTTCTTGTTCGTTATTGCAAATTTGAAAATAATTTAGAATGACAATAAAATAGAATAAATTTGAAGTATTTAATATACAACTTTAGAAAAAGGCTTGCCCGACTTTCAGTACGAAACAGAGTATGTGAAATAAAAATAATTTTTTTTTTCCTCAAAGCAGTTTGGAAGTAAATTTTCAATCTTGTTATAAATATAATCAAAACCACAGTTGGTGACCATCAAATTCCAATTGAACCAAGAGTAGGTTATCATTTCTCGGTAGTAGTTAGTTCTAGTTTCTTCCGCAAAACGTAGCATGGATGCTGTTCTCGTGTAGGTGAATTATGTGTCGCCACATGTGGTCGACACATATCTCTACATTAAATTGATATATTTATATATCCTATAAATAAGATTGGTGCTTGCCGGCAACGTAGGGTGTTTATAGCGTGCAATTCGTAGCCAACCACTCTTCAACACGAGATGTTCGAAAAATTATTGGCATATATCTTAGTTCGTATATAACCTTGATTTCATTTATACACTTACAAAAATATTTTCCTTCACGTACAAATACGCTTAATGGTCTATTTTCATTGTATGGAGTTACAATATATATTTTTGGCAAACAATTTTCATCTGTTCACATCAATTTTCATGCCTTTACTTTTAATTCATTTTGAAATATATTAACTAAATCTTTTAAATAACAAATAAACAGTCTTCGGTAAATACAAATTATAGTTAACAATAATAATATATCTTAAAATTAATAAAAAATATTACAGATAGTTTTATTTAATATATTTAAATACAGTTTCCTTTGCTTGGCTCTTCAAAATTTAGAAAAAAGCGGTGGTAATTTTTGTTCTTTTTAAAATATTATATTATGACTTTAGAATAATTATTTAAACATGAATATAAAATGATTATCATACCTATATTATATTTTTAAGAGAGTTTTAAATACTAAAATTATTATCCAAAATGTAAAGATAAAAGAGTATGAGAATATAAAATACTCATTAATATTTAATTAAATAGCATATAACTATAATTTAATCCGAACAAATGAATATCGATTGAATACTTTTAATAATAAATGAATATAATCAGGCTGTCGGTAATTGCCATGAAAATTAAAATTAGAAACAGGAAGAGAGGAGCTGTCAATATAAATTTATTCCTTAAATGTTGCGTAGCCTAACAAAATAATTGAATTTAAATGAAACGCCAATTTCGCATTATCTTGAAATTAAATTTTCACTTAATGAATTGTATTAAATTGCAAATGTTCCTTTAGAAGCCATATTTATGTCATTTAACCATAAATTTTCCGTTTCTTCACTGTATACAACAGTTTATCATGTTTCTATTTAAATATTAAAAATAGTTTGCGCCCATAAATTTTTGTGTTAGAAGTTTAACAATGGAGTTTACGTTTTAAAATTATAATATCTTTTTAGCAACAATGTTATAAAGTAATAAATAACACGGTACAAGAACTATCGAAAACAAGTGCGCGACGAAAACAAAAAAATAGAAAACAAGCATAACATTTTTCATGGCATACTATGTAGCAGCAGGAGAAGCATAATAGTAAGTTTAAGCTTGTTTACATTAGAAGGCCACGATGGGACTATCGCCTTTTCTAGTGTCCACAAAAACCGTCAAGGTATAAAATAGTGTCGTGCGATTTTTAATATATTGTCACATTTGTCTTCCAAAATTGAGTTTCTTTTTAAAAGCGGGAAGAAAATGCCACGTTTGTGTAATATTTATGTAGCAAAAAGTCAACGTATTTTTATTACAGAAATGTCGGTTACAGTACCCCTGGGTGGGTTGGATTATTTTAAAACAGATTCAAATATATGCGAGTATGGCGCACGTTTTCAAACTGGGGCAACAGTATAAAATACAGTTTATGGCTGACAGAGATATGACAGATATTTTATGTTACCATTGCACTGCATTGCACTAGGGACTTTGAAAAACTAAAATCTATGAATATTTACACGACTTATCTGTTTTTAAATTATTTATCTCTATAAATACTAACAACTAATGGAACTTTATACAGAATGCTTCAAAGTTTACAGAATAAAGTTAAAATACATTTTATAATATAATATTTGTGATTGTTCTTAAATGAAAATTTTTAACTTTAGATATTTATTTTTACTTTTATTAAGATATAGATTAGTTCAATGAAATCTTCAGATTCTCAAAAAGATATCCATTTTTAGAGGTTATAGTGTTTGAAAATTTATCCATAATAAAATGGAAGGAATTTTTTTAAAAGATTAAATGTATAACTTCGACTATAATATTTAAGTCTGAAAATTTAACGAAAATTATAATGATTCAGTAATACCTCAAGCTACGAACGTCCCAAGTACGAACAACTCAACTCACGAACATAAATTTTTACTCTACACGCGAACTTTGCAAACACACAAATTTCTAAATTTTTACATGGCACATTGTGAACATTGTTTGTTGTTGCACATTTGTTTAACCCGATGTTATTATGGAATCGAAATAACCCTCGAAGAATTCTAATGTCGACTCTTTCTAAAAGTGCTCTGCGTAAAGGTGCTCGCTGTCTTAGGGTAACAGGATATATTGCGTAAAGGTGCTCGAATATTCCCTTACTCGCATTTACGAGCGACAAATCACAATTCAGAGTTTAGTTTCCTCTTCAATCCTGCCGTTTCCGAGCGCACCCGAGAATTTTTTTTAAATATATGGTGGGGAGAGCACCTTTAGACAACGGTCCTGCCCCGACAGAGCACCTTTAGACAGATTCGACTGTAGAAGTAATTATTTTCCTATCCTCTACCCATTACTATCTCCTGTACCAGCAACTATCAACCTCAAAGAACAACACTAATTATGTTTTATAATAATATAACTGTATTTTTTATTACACATAAATCATAAAAAAATAAGTAAGGGATGTTTCTGGGGTAAATGATGGGATTTATATATTTTTCAATGAAATAAATTGTTTCGATTTACGAATATTTTGTCTTACAATTGAAGTCAAAGAACGAATAAAGTTCGAAACTTTAGTTAAAATTGTACATATTTATAAGATCACGGATCTAAAGACATCCAACTAATTAATTTTAGAAATGCTGTTGTATTATGATTTCTTTAGTTTATTTTATTTCAAAAAAATAGCTCCATAAGAATTTTTCTTATTAACATATATTCAGTTTCTCCTAAATGACAAACGGTTAATAAAAAGTAATTGATGAATTAATAAAATAAATTAATATTTTTGATACATTGTAACCATGTAATATCAACTAATGTATTCAGTACTTATGTTTATTATCCGACTGTGGTTCAAAATATCCGGTTTCCGATGTTAAACCTAATGTTAGTAATTTGTAATATAATTTAATTTATATTAACTGTTTTGTTTATAAATGAATATAAATTAATGTATAAAATATGTTTGCCCAAAACCCATTCACGTTTAATTTAAATTTACTAGCTAATGTTTAATTATTTATTACCATGTTATGTTTGTTTTTGTTTTGGGTTATTAATATTTAGATATCTGCGAGTATTAGCGTATAATGGCTATGCACAAAATTATAGAAAAACAATATTTATTTTGTTTGATTTAGTTATGTATGCATATTTATTAGATATGCTAATATAAATTATAAAAATAATATTATATTTATATAAGCTTTACTACCATTGTAGGTTTTGCTATGAATTTGATAATATAAATGTATAAAAACGTAAAATAGTTATATATTTAAATATATTTGTATGATTACCATGTGGATAAGCTAATATAACTGATTATAATTCTGTTTCAGAGCGACAGTTTAGCAGAATCGGAGTCCGGTCCAAAAGACATGACAGCTGTCAATGCGGTAAGTGTACATATAGTATCTCATTAATAATCCACGGCAATTACACGCACGGATTGCGTTCTAAAGCGTTATTTAAACATACAATTCAGTGTCTATGCACGCGTATACACCGTACTCATCGTTTTGATGCTTATACCCTCCAGTCACTTTATTCAATGGCGTCTGCTCTACCGTGGATTTTGTAATTGTTTATTATATATGACGGTAGCGTTTCTAACCTCAGATCTTATACTTATTTCTATTTTAATCAAAATTTATATCATAAATGAAATATTCAAATTTATTTTAAAGTCTTTTTTAAACAAAATATAACCGTGGCTCAAGACAAGAGTCGTTAAAAATTGATTCTTTCGTTGACAATAAAAACTAAATAAATTTTAAGTTAGTTTTAAGAAACAAAAAATAAAAATACCACTGATAAGGATAACCAAGAGGAAGGAAAATAATAAATCTATTATCGTTTTTTCTTTTTATTTCTTAGTTTAATAGTAAACTTACTTATAAGCTCATTACAAGTTTTTCACAAAATAGATTAAATTATATATCCTATAAAATTTGGAATTTCAAATCAGGGATAGTTAAGATAATGAACAGGTAGATTTAGAAAGCTCCCCTTTCTTGCCAGCAATTATTTCTTCTGGTATTTAAAAACTTATTTACGCATGATCGAAACGATAGTTGTAAAAATTATAATTTTTGAAGCTTATTTAATTGTTTTTAAAGTATTTAAAATAAAAATTAAAAAAAAAAAAAAAAAACAGGAAAATAATTTGCATTTACAAATATTAAAAAGTTTATATTGAAAAATATGCTATCAAATTTAAGCAAATTTTTTTATCCTGTAGTTTTTATTTCGAAAAATAGTTTAACTATTATTTATCAATTTTTATTATAGAAATAATATACATATTCACACATAATATAATAAATCATAATTAATTAAGTAATTAAATAAGTAATTAAGTATTGCAGAAATTTGTTTTCAATGTTTTTGAATCTCATAGTTAAAAAATTAACAAAACTAACTAGATTAACTTACATTTTTGAATGTGATCTGAAAAGCCATAAATAAAGTTAAATAAATTATTTTATTAAAGTAAAGGTATAATTTTTAAATGTATTAAAAGTTTTATTTAAATAAAATAACATGAAAAATATAAAAGTTGAATTGAAAATATGGTATGCTTTGGTGAAAATGAATAGAAGTAAATAATGTATCTAATTCAATTATAACAGCAGAAACGAACAACAAACCTCCATTAAGAGAATCTGAACAGATTGTTTTAATGGTCACAACATAGTGTTTCTATTCTACAACTAGTAGTAATAGTGCTACATTTACCGATTCGGACGTGAATAGTACCTAAGAGAGTTGCACGTCACTTTGTAGTCAGCAGTTTCTGATTGCCCAGGTGCTGCACTACTGTACCGTGCTACTGTGTACGCTCCTGCTGCTGTGAGATGTGAGTTTCAAGTAAACTGGATTACGGTTAAAATGGCCGCCAACCGATTAGTATTCTACCACAACATTCATGAAATTAGTTAAGTTCTTGGCGACCGCACGCGTTATATCTTCTATACGTCTGCATACTTACTTATACTCATATACAAATTGATGTTTCTTGCAAATATGTTCATTTTATTTCTTTGCATACATTTATTGTAGTGAAGTTTAAAGTTTAAGCGGATTAACACATGTAAAACGTCAAGAAAATGGCGACAAACCTGATATTTGCGTTAGTTATTACTATTATTTAATATTAAATTAAAATTATAGTAATAAGCGTAAAATTCCAGCATATATTAGGCTTAACTCTTTCTTATTTTGTTCTTAATCAAATTCTTCATTCTTTAAAGTTTTATTTATGGAATATAAAGGAGTTTCCATATGTTAATTAAATTTATATAAGGAATGTATAAAAATTATATTGTATAGGAATAAATAAATACGGAAAATGTATTTGAAAATTGATGAATCCATTGTTAAATAAGAAATATTCGAAATGCGATTTGTGAACGTTGAAATTCATAATATCTGTCGTGGGATATTTTTAGTTGAATTGTTCTCATTGCGATTTATTTAAAAACAGTCATATCGTCTTCATTCGTTTGTGAAGAGAGAATCCCGTTCACAGCATCGTCGAAATTAGATAAAGAAGAGAAAAATGAACCCGCCTATGACAGCGTCGACTGCAAATAATTCGCAATTTCCTTACAGCATACATAATGTAATACGCGAACGGTATATGGCAACGCTGTTAAAAATAACGAGCTTTTTATCCTGCTCGAAGCGTTGCTCTCTTTCCAATGTTGCCATGCCGTGCCAATCCTATTCTCTGGATCCCCTCGTGCGTCACTCGTTTTTCCTTCCGTTTCATCATAGTATCGAGTTTAATATGAAATATACGACGACGCACTGTCGACTAACGGGACGGTACATAACATTTTCATTCCTGCTTGTTTCATCCCGTTTTACAAAAACTTTATACCTTATTTTATATTCGTTTTCTATAATGCTTTTAATAAATTGCACCTCTTTTTATTCATCATAAAATTACATACTGATAATTGGAGAACTTTTTAACCATTGGCTCTACAAGAGTTATAAATTATATATGTAAACTTTGAAAATTAAATTTACTACGTTTCCAATAAAATAACTATCAATATTCGTTTAGATATAATTGAATTTTATATATTAAAATTTGAATAATATACTCAACATTTGTTTTATGTTTGTAAACAGATATTTTGTATAAAAAGGTTTTGAGGTTAGGGAAGATCTAAGCAGGGATAAACTAACTCAGCTCCAGGAGAACTACATCGTAGAAAAAAGTAGAGACGTATAATAAAATACGCACGATGTTCCCAGGAAATGGAACCGTTTTATCTTTGCTGATTTTCATTTCAGCGTTTCTGTGTAGTTCAGCAAATTTACCGTCGTTAGATTTACTAAATTATTGACTTTTGTTGTCTATAAATAATATTCAGTATTTTATGTTTAAATTATCCCAAATAAATTAATTATATTTGAAATAAAAATTTTGAACTAATTAGGTTAAATATTAATTTGAATTTATTTGATATTGATTCATAAATATACAACGAAATGTTGTAATTAGCAGAAATCAATTGTGTGAAGAACAATCATAAACCCGAAGAACAAATAATACATTTGGAAAAGCTTCGAAACAACAAACATCCATTAACAATATCAATTATGAAGTTGAAATTATGGAATATAACAAGCTGTTAGAAATCAGTAGCAATACCAATATTACTAATGTAAACAGTGTCCAAACGCAGCTTTTACTTAATGACAACATCCTTTCCTTTCTGCCCCACTAACGGTTTTCTTTTCTTTCAACCATACGTTCGCTAGGCACGTCTCACGTCTCGACTAAAAGAAAATAAATCCACCGTCACTGAACAAATATACTATGAACGTCATTCATTGAGTGAAATTCTGGACATATTCCAAGTATTCATCGTAATATTGATTCAAATGTAAATATTTAAAGATATGTCAATATAGGGTCAGCATAATGTGTGTAAGCATGAGCTACAGAAACGTTTTATGGCTTTTTAATTGACAAATTGATAGTTGCTACGAGTTTCAACCAGTCTTGAATTTAGGGGAAGTATTTTAGGGTTTTATTTATTAGTAAATAAAACTCAGATACTCTTGTTTAACTTTGAAAGCAAACACATTAAAATTAATTTCAAATCAAATCGAAATAAAAGGGATAATTAATGTATTAAATAACTAGTTTTAAAATTGTAAGTGACTTTCACTTCTAATTCTAACTCCCAAAATGGCGGCTGCATCTACTTATCTTAGTAAAACATTTGCCCATTGCTGCGCATCCTAGATAATAACAATATCAGAATTTCAAATCACCAAGTGACCCAATATCACCTCGTGGGAGACTAGCATAGTAATAACTCTAAGAGGACTTAGGGATGTCTCCGTGGTGAGACTAACGCCAGCCTTAAGCGATCCCACAAGAAGAGCCTTGCTAAATTATATTGTTATGTTTTGCGGAAACCTGAACTCCCTTTGCAATTTGTTACGGGAAAAAGAGATAAACAGAGGATGCGACATGATTTGATCTTTCTGTAGAAATTTACTGGTACTTTTATTTTGTACCATGTTTATCCACAATCTCATTATATCATTATAAAAGCAAGGCTGGATTTTTATAATTTACCGTAAAATATCCTTTGTTACAACATGTTTTGTCTGAGGAATAAAAAACAAAATAATACATTTTATCATTACAAGTTTTCATTTATTTGAACTTAGATTATTGCATTATTGTATCCTACAAGAATCATTATTATAAACTTCACGGATATTATGGACAAAGAGTCAAATAATTGAATTTATGTTAGCTGCAAAGTTTTTTGATTAGAATTTTAATTAAATATTCTACAATTTGTAAATGAAAGAAAAATGAATTTCATTTTCTAAATAAAAATTCACTTTAGAGAAAACTGCAACAAAATTAGACATTTTGGCATATATATATATATATATATATAGAATGCATGGGAGTAGAAGGAATCAAATATGAAATTCGCTGATCACAAGGTACATACGTATGTAGGAATAAACGTGAAACTAGCTAGCTACAATATATGCAAAATGTCTCGTAACTGAAAGATAAAATAGATAGTGTTTCCATGCACTGGGAATACTGCAAAGAGATTTTCAATATTGTCTATGCAAATTTAATATGTGCGAAATGACGCTTAACATACTGACAATATATATCTAACGTTCGAGTTAAAACAGTGGGTTTTGGTGAGGTACCCACCAGCACCGCAGACTTGTACCTGTTCTCCCACTGGAATATCAAGGAACGCTAGTCAAATAAAACAGAATTGCCAGGTCACAAAGATCGAGCTGAAAATGCGGAAATTATACATATATCAAGAGAGAATGGTTTAACTTTTAGATGTTATGAAGAAGAGAAGACTTTTCTCATTGACTAACTTTAAATTTCTTTTATTTTTAGCTATTCACGAAAATTCCTAATCGCTTCGGGCATCAACTGCACGGTAATTTTATTCTGTTTGGGTTAGTGGTTTTAAAGTTTTCGAATTCAAATCGATATTTATTTCTATCTATACTTCGACTATTACAGCTATTCCAAATAACTTTTCTAATCAATTTGTTTAAATAAATTTTCATTGTATTTACCGATGCAAAATTTTTAATTTAATTATTTAATTATTTATCTCTTTGTTCCTTCCAATTTTAATCATAATTGAAATGTGTCTTTTCAAAATATTTTATTAAAAATCTAATAAGGTTAGATTAAAATATCGAAAAATATGTTTAATGGTAATAATAAAATGAAATGATTGTTTGGAGTTCTGTACAAAATGAAAAGTTAAGCTGCTAAGGAAATTCTAATTATTTGTTTCGTAAACGAGTTCTTCCATGTGGTGTAATTCAGTAGTATCTAACCATCTTGAAGTTTCTGGCAACTGCGTGAAAAGATTTATATTGTGTCCAGAACGAAGCACGTAATACCTTTAACAAAGGAACAACGCAACATTCAGACACAAACCTATAGGAATCTCATTGGCTTCTTAATTGAATTCAAGGCAAACGCGATTCAAAAGCTTTGTTTCCTCCCAGAAAATAGTTGCGCACACGAAGACTTTAACCTACAACGAATTGCCTGATTATTTAAACAGCACCCTTCATAAATAAATACAAACTCTAGCGTATCTTACAAGGAATTCTTTACGAATCACTAGCCGGAAGGAAAGTTGTGGGTGGCCATCGAACACGAACTGCCAGAGAAAAGTTTCGGCGCAACGGAATTACTTGGGCTTCTCTGGGCTACAACGCAGTACTGCTTCGAGTTGAAGTTTACTGTGGTGGTGATTCTGGTAGTTCCAAGTGTAGACCATACACCGAAAGCTGCCCGAGGGTGTACGAACGATGGTCAGTTTCATTTCCTTTCTGTTCCCGATCTAACAACGCCAACAAGACCAGAACTTACTGATGTACAAACGGTCTAATTAACTGACTATTGCCAACGAGATTACCCTCTCACTGTTTTATAATACGATTTCAAATTAGGATTTTTTTTTACAACAAATATTTCTTTCCAAATAATACTCCAAACAACGATATCTCTTACACTACCCAGTAATAATTGAATTAAATATGAAAGTTATATTTTATATTACACCAGGCGTATAATCTATTTCATATTCTCCTTGAATTATTGTAATATTTACTACAAATATCCAAATTTAAATAAGTTTTTTAATAACAAGCAATTTTTGAAGAGAAATTGGTTCTAAATTGATACTTTTTTATTCGTTTAAATTACAAGAACTAACGTACATTTCTGAGCTCCAAACATAGCTGGTTCAAATCCCGCTAACCAGACTAATAGTCCTTTAAAAGAGAAGGCCTATGTCCAAAAATGGACAGTTAAAATACTAAATAAGATACTAAAAAAGTACCAAAACTATTTTTAATTAATTAATTTGTTTAAAATAAGAAAAGATAGCTATATTTTGAGAATATAATGAAAATAAATAAAACAATAGGGAAATATATTTGAAATAAATCGTCTAATCTAAATAGTTAAATATTTATTGCTAAATAAAAGAAAAAGTATTTTATAAGAACGAATATATCTGTAGTTTAGTCAAACTAAAAACAATAAATTTAAATAATCCAGATAAATTAGATCATAAATTTAGCAAGTGATTTAGATAAAGAAAATAATCGTAACTCTTCGATTTTAGCAATTCACTATAATCTATTACCTGCAATAAATGCATAACGAACCGCTTAGAACTCGGTAATAGATTTAAAAAATCCTTGACCTGATACAACGTAACCACCACGAATTGCAGTTAATTATTCATTCAAAAGCTGGTCTTCTGTCGTACGTTTTTCCTTCATCATCCGCCCCCAGCTCAACGACTTAACTATAGCCGAAGCAAGAAGCAGCGCGGCGCATTGCTACTTGAAAGCAAAGTTTCAACTTTGGTTGTCTTTCGGTTCTTTTCTGAATGCGGACGTTACTCTCGGTTCATTTAAATAACGAACGTTACACACATAAAAAGAAAAAACTCGTAAAAAAGCTTCAACTTTATAGTTATCTATTGAGTTATCGTGGATACACATTCGGGACTGTCTAATCGTGTTTTAAAAGATTTTTGGATAAATGTTTTCTTTTCTGTTTAGCTCTTTTCTATTTTTCTACTTTTTGTTTTTATTAAAAGGACTGTTATAAATTGAACTATTTATAGGTTAAATAAAATATTGTTAAGAAATGAAAAATGTTTTATCAACTTTGATAACGATGGAGAAAGGGCACAACACATCAAATTTTTTTATTTTTAAAAATAAAGAAACATGTTGTGTTTTTTATTATTAATAATATATTTTACAATAGATAAATCAATTTCCTGGTTAATTTAAAATAAAATTGCATTAGAACAATGTAAAAAATGTAAAAAAATGGAATTAGTTTGTAGGTATATTTTTTTCTAGCAATAAATCATTATATTTAATTTCGCTGTACATTTTCCATCGACACAAAATCAATATTATAATCTTCCTGGATAACAAATTGAATCCAGATTGACGGATTTATTTCATTCTGTTAATAATTAATTAAAATACATATTTAAACCATGCAGTAAAATTATTACAGTACATAATGTATGAGATATTATGTCGCAATTTACTAATTACTTCAAATAATACAGTTGTGAACGTTGTAGCTGACAAATGTTCACATTTGCATTATAATTTACATTTCAAGTCCTTACTAATTATTTTTACGCAAAGCGAATGCATTAACATATCAAACTAAAATACTGTTTATTTTCAATTACTCCCTTTTTGTTTTGTACAAATTCATTTTTCATTAAATTCTTGTTTCTTCCTGTATTTCTATGAATATACATTCATTTGACGTTTAATTTTTCATAATATTCTTTTATTTCTATGTTTGAAATGAATACAGGAACTTAATTTCAAAAGATATATGATATAAAATGACAGTTACAATTCCTCTCAGTGTAATTAGTATTACTTTTAAGTATTTTTTAAATTATCATTTTCTTATATGGAACGTTTAAAATTAAGTTTATTTTCGTATTATGCCTTTCTAAAAAGGAAAGTTTTTTAATGTTGTTATAATTCTAGAATATTTTAGCAGCAATATAAGAGTAACGAAACACTGAAGTACGACCCTAAAAGCTTTTACAGACCATAAAATATTTATAAATACTGCTCTCTTCGGGAAGAATTGTATCTATTACGGCCCATATATTTAACTTATATTGACGGCACAAGATTTTTTTGTTCTTAAAATGTATGTTCTTTATGACTTACTTAACATAAATAGTAACGTTGTAGTTAAATTTTTAGATGCTTTATGTATTCGAACATGTACATTCTTGATTTACCTTATTTATTGGTTATGTTTTTACGATTTAACTAATAAAAATTACAAAATATATTCTGGGATAATATAAATTACAAAGAAATATGCAATTGTTTTATATTTCCTTAGATTTACGAATAATTCAAGAGTAAAATTATAATTATGAAATTAAAACACAATTATTTATATTATGCGATGTAAGGTTAATATAATAAATAGAAAACTTTTTAAATTTATTAAGATTAGTTATCGATCTGCAATAAGTAACTAGTATTTAATTTACTTTTATACTTTATCTTGAAATTTAAAAATAAAGAAATAAGTTATAAAAATGTATTTCCATTAAAGTTTTATAAACAATATCAATATAAAATAATAAAAGAATAATGTATATTTAATCTATATTTTAAAAACCTTTTAATAAAAAACAATTGATTCCTTGAAAGGAACCAATAAAACAAAAACAAAAATCAATTTCTCATTTTATTCCAAGACACGTTCAGTACATAAAGCCATGCATGCATTTCACAGTGACACATTCCAATAACACGTGATCAACTTTCATGTTCTTGCTGTAGCAATTAGAGTCGGTCGTCGCCTATCGTGTTCACGGTATGAAGCGTGACATCAGCGCGTTAGAATGGACGCAAAGTGGCGGCGCTTTGCGTGACAATCGCGAATCGCCGCACATAGGCGACTGCGATTGTCAGCGTCAACAACTATACGATGCAATCGCGTGCGGAATTGTCACCTCGGTGCAATTAAAACAGAATAACGATGGAACTAACGATCGTATCACTGGATGGAAATGACTTCTTTTATTAAGTTGAAATGGCTCATTGTTTAAGTCTAAAGGAAAGTCGTATATCCTCATATTATGACACTTAATTTTTTTTTAAATTGTTTATTTGATATCATGGCTTACTGGAAAATCATTTTGTTTATTTACGTTTTTTAAATATGATACTTATCATCATATTTTAAAGCAAAGCTTTTATGGATCTATTGAATATTTAAGGGATTTAGAAGACGAATTAATAAAAAAAATATTTGATGTTATACCTAGACACATTATCTTTCGATTAGAAAACTAATTGAAAAAAAAGGTACTAAATTTGAAAGCAAAATCAAAGTTTGGCACTATCAAGTAATAAGAAATACAGTAGTTTTATCATCTTTCTATGTTTAGCTCTTAATTTTAACTTTTTAATTATAAATATTAAAAAAAAAAAAAAAACAATTTGGTGACAAATCTTACTTATAATGTAGTATGTATTTTGTTAAACTCAGAGCATTTATTTCTGTACAAAGCAGGTAAAAAATCAGAAATAATTACTTTTTATGTAGTTTTATAAATTGAAATATTGCATGAAACATGGTGAATCAGTGCTTTGATCATAAAATTACATATTAAAAATAGTTGTATGTATTCTATTCTAAAAGAACCTCTTTACATGAAACTGCATTGTCGAGTTTTCAATAATATATTAAATTTCTTTTCATTTTCCTGTTACCATGGTAAAGAAGCAAAGCAGCAAAGTGAAAACGCATCGAAACTTCTGCAAGTAACAAGAGAAGTTTTCTATTAATATACAGATGGCTGTAATTATCGTTCACGAGGCAAACTTTCATATTAGATAAATAATAATAGTATGTAACAAACAGTAATCCGTTAATCCGGCAAAGATGTAAATATGAGCTTTAAACAAGTTTTGATTCCTATAAGTTTCCATGATACTTTAACGCGTTCCTTAGCTTAGTAAACGCAAAGGGCTCTTTAAGGGTCCCTTGGGTCGGAACCGTAATTTCCGCTAGTACAGTGGCCACCAAACTGTATTATCCGAAATGGCGTACATCGTTAAATTGTCTTCACCAGACTTCCTTTACTGATTTTAACATTACGGAAGCTTTCTTTATTCCTTCTTGTACATATTTCTAGGTTAAGAACTTATAATATAAAATCTTTAATTTACGCTTAAATTTGAAATTGTTTATTATGTATCACACTCAATATATTCAATTCATAGTACAATTGTATTGATTAAAATTAATTGAAATCAAGTATTAATTGAACCATGAATAGAAAATAAGTATTTCATTTACTAATTGGTATTTAAATATTGATATGTATTTGCCTATAATAAAATAGCTTATTTTGAAGCTATCTGAAATTGGAAATGACTTTGAATTTATACAATTAATAGCATATATGTATAAATATATCACTTAATTAAAGGTTCTACGTGGATTTTTTGTTTCGTAAATGAGAATTGCAAAAAAGAAGGATTTTAAATATAATAAATACTAGGCATAAAAACTTTGCTTGGGATAGTAAATTTTTTATTTATAGCATATAACTTTAATCTTGCAAATTAAGCTAAAAGGCAATTCAATTTTTATTTAAAATTTATTTCCACGCTAAATTGTAAGAAAAACATACATTATTTTGTGGTATTTTAAATATATGATCATTCTTTCTTATTTAAAGATGATTTCTCCTAATTTTAGCATAAAACTTTGATCAGACACAAGTTTGAATTTGTATTTATATGACGAACCGTAGGAAATACGCGCAAGGACTGTTCACTTATATTGTTCTGTAGTCATTTGGACAAAAGCTACATCAGTACACGCCTAGTTTAAAAAGAACCAATCAAAGCAAACTATTACAATATAGGCGTATCCAAATCACTGCAGGACTATATAAACAAATCAGTTCATTCTCCCGCTTATTACCGTTCGTAATGTAAATACAAACGCTAAATTTTGTCTGCTCAAATTTTTATGTTAAAATCAATGCAAAATCAATGATCAATAATAAAAGGGCTAACTTGTATCAGATTTTGGTTGAAATTAAAAAACTGGAATATGTACTTCATAGGTTAACCCCATCAGAAGTTTTTTTTACTATAACTTGATAAATATTGCAAATATTTAACTGAAATTTAAAGGTTTTTATAAAAATAAATAATATTTGAATATGTCAAATGTAGGTTGAAAGTAATAAAGTGCTATATATAATATATGAATTGAAAGGTGGTTATTTGGATTTGAAGTTCAAGTTTAATATTTAATAATATGTAAGCTTTCAAAGTATCTTTATTGTTTCCCATTGAACAGAACTAAATAATATATTTTTGATCAATAGTGAATTTCTCGGCTGTTGTAAAATACAGGTTATAAAATTTTCCACGGCAGTGTTACTCCGCAACCCTTAAACGATACAATGTGTCCGTATATTAGTATTCAAAGTTAAGGCTATTAAATTTCTTCATAATACAGCACCCTCTCCGATCGTAAACTTTATATATACGAGTATTTCCCGTTCGTTGGTCGTATGACCAGTACCGGTACCGGTACCGTTACCGTTGCCACTATAGTAACCGGTGGTATGAAACCGTCATCACAATGGCTATGGAATAGAGGCCCTCACAGAATGGCCATAATACGCCGGTGTATGGAGATTCGGCCACTTCACCGTTGGCATGTATAATTCACACGTCCCTCGAAATTTGCTCTTGTTGCCGTCCTAAAGATGACACAACTATAGTTTCCTAGATAATTTAGTAGCTGACTATATTTTCACTATTTTATCAACAAATTAAATTTTTTTCACAGGTAACATGAAAGCTTTTAAAGTTAATCTTTATAAAAAATATATATTTGAAATTAATTCTGTATTTTTTTATTATTTTTGCATTGTTAAGTCTAAAAACTTAAAAGCATTAATAAATATAAATAAATATTTTTATTGATTAACAAAAAAATTATTATTGCTAAAGAGTTTGAAACTCCAATAATAAATAAAATTGAATAATATTTAACTTTTAAAACTTATTTTAAAATTTTGCATATCTCAATTGTATTTTCAAAATGAATGAAAAAATCTATTGGGATGTTCCGGAATAACATAAAAAATAAATATAATGATGTGTCCTATTGGAGTAATTGTTAAATATCAGGGAGTCCATGATCTCAGAAATTCCCTATAAG
The DNA here is from genome assembly GCA_002278615.1 of Pogonus chalceus. Taxonomy (NCBI): domain Eukaryota; kingdom Metazoa; phylum Arthropoda; class Insecta; order Coleoptera; family Carabidae; genus Pogonus; species Pogonus chalceus. Next base: position 5,013,769 of record CM008235.1, read on the forward strand.
AGAGTAGATATACCTCCTGCGGGAGCAGATCTTCCACCAAGGGTGTATTCCACCCATTAGGGAGAAACAGCGAGGAGTGCGGAGTAAACGACGGGCATCAGTCGTAAGTGCTCCTCCTACCCATTTAAGAGGTTCACGAATTATATATGAGGATGGTTAATACAAGCTTTAAGCTGCTTTAACTGCGCTACCGTGTCACGACGAAAGGTACGATACACTTCGATGAAGGAATATACTCTATTTCATTACGGAATAAGAAATATTTTATATATAAAATTCATTTACTCTTCTTTTCTTAACATTTACTTGATAAATAAAAATTGATCTCATAAATTAAGTGGACCATAAACTTAAAAAGAATATAAATTAACTGAATGTCCATCAAACATAACCTGAGTATTAGGTACATGGTGTCGAAATAATATCATTAAATAAAATATTCTACCGGAATATAAATTTACTTGTTTTATTTATTCAATTGACAAAACTGAATGTTTAATGTGATTACAATAATATTTATTTTGTACAGTTAGCTTACAAATATAGATGTGTAAAGATGTCATTGATAAAAGATAATATGTACGTGTAAATAACATATTGTTCAGTTATAAACGTAATATATTATGTGTATTATGAATGTGTAGTGACACGATAAAATGAAACGTAGTGTTACAAAGCATTCAGTTCAGTGCATTACCTCTATAGATCTATACATACATACATACATTTATACATGTGCTGTAACAGAGTAGGTTTGGTAGCATTCAACGCAATACTGGTGAGATCCTTACAGCTGCGCCAATGCCTCTAACCTCTCTTACGCTGTTAAGGTCGTTAAATACGACGAACCCGAAGCCGAAGCCGCTCAACTAAGATACTTAATTCATTTACGTCCCAATTTACATTTTACTTCAACGGACTACTTGCGTGTAAGTTATTAAGGCGTTTTATACCATTCTCTTCACTTTGCCTGCTGTTTCTTCTCTTATATACAATATATTCCACGTCAGTGTCTGTAAATCGTTGTTTTTTCCCTTAATTTTGTCACACTACATTTGCTTTTACCATGCGGTTATTTATCAAGATGTTTTTCGCTTGCTTTTTTAAGCGCTTTTGCTTAATGAAAATATTGCGCATAAACAGACATATTCAATTTTGCTAATGTTTATGTTTACACTTGTCTTATCTATTTATATAATGTTTTCATCTTACATCATGGATCATATCTCATCATCTGTCATTTTATGTTTATTCATGTTAAAAGTCATTTGGAAGGAATTGGAAGTATACAACGAAAAACCGTTTAGTAAATAACTAAAATACCAAAAGTTTCCAAATGAGGTAAAATTCTTGTTAAATATACAAATGCTTCTTCTTTTTCTTTCAAAGTAGATGTATGTAACTATTGTCAACCAGTTTTATAAACAGGTTTACACTCGTTGACATTGCAAGATAAATTGGACTATTAAAACTGCCCTGTACTTATAGGTTAATTGGCAGTCACTATATTTACTTTTAATTAATATAATTAATTTAGATTTTTATAAAAATTAATTACGTTGCAATAAATTAATCATACATTCCATATATTAGTACAATTATGTTCGTAATTTTTCATTGACATTGTTAGAATAAAAATGTCATTAATCAAATGGTTCAACTATTTAACTAGGTGAATATTTTAATAAAAATGATATTAGTTTAATTTTTAAACATGTTTCAGCAAGTGTTTTTTACCATTTTAATGTTTAAAGCTATAAGGAAGAGTAAAATATTAAATAGAATGATATGTGATTTATTAAGGTTAATTTCTTTTGAAAGAAATCGGATAAAAGTCATAACTGGTTGAATTTTCATATGAACATAATTTAAAATCAGAATTTGAACAAAATATATAAAATTCAAAGGATAATCTTTTAAATCTGCTATTATATCCTAAACCTGGTGGTTGGCGGTTGGCGGGTTGCACGCACGTAAAATGTAAATTTATTTTTGTGACCTACTTATTAAACAAACGCCTGTCTTAATTAAACGAATTATTCATGGCCTAGCTGGTGCTCATCAAGAAAAAATGAATTCCGTCCCTGGCGGATGTACCGACAAATAAAACGGGTGGGGAGCCATTCAACTTTTTTAATTCAGCTTGTATTCAACTTTCAAATTTTTTAATTAATATGACGACAGTATGAACTAATTCAATATCACCTGCCAATTTAGACTTGGCACCAAGTTTAATTTCTTCCCGCCTCCATTTTCCTACTCTACCTATAATTACTAATTAGTTACGCCTTCGTGTGGAGAAAGCACACGTGACGTCGTTAGTTACATACTTCCTGAAGATCATCCGTTGCCGTCTTCCTGTATATCTTACCGATGTTCTTCCCTAGTTTTGGTTTACGATGTGATGTTTTCATATATACATACACACATACATATATTTATGTATGGAAAGTTCAGAGTTTTCGCCAACGCAATGCATTAACGTTAAATTTACGAACCACGCGCGTCGAATCAAAATAAGAATATCCTGTTTACCAAGTTACCTTGATAATGTTTCTTGTTGACGCACTTTTAAAATATCTATTGAAAGTGATATATACTTATTGTCTTGTTGAAGCACTTTTAAAATATCTATTTTATAAGCTGATTCGTTTTCTTATTTGATTCTTTTCTGGTATATATTTATAGTGATAACTAAATATATATATA
>CM008235.1:5016740-5043529 GCA_002278615.1 Pogonus chalceus
TTGACTGTATTTTAATAAATATTAGGATAAACTTCAACTTTAGAAGCTCTTTATAAAATATTTTTAAATTGTTTGGTTTCATAATGTGAGGATACAGAAAATGATGCATCATTTGATCCTAATTTTAATGGCGTGTTTATTCATATTGCGGCCAATTTTCATGTAAACCAAAAGCTTAATTTTGATAAATGTTCTTTCATAATTAGAGACGCATAATCCAAACTGTCAAGTTGAAAGTTCATCTGTGACAATTATTGTTACCACGAGGGAGCGTCAAATGTATATACGAATATTTTGCATAACTGAAACAAAGAGGGGTTCCAAATTATGGGTTATTTTCAGGTCCCAGGTGCGATATCCAATTGCTTATTTAAGTTATTATTATTTCAAATTTCTATTTTATTAAGGCTAAAATTATTTTTACATTTTGCTATGTATAAGTAAATATTATCCAAGAAAGAAATCTATTTAAAAATCATATTATGCTGGAGTTTTTAGTTGCATATCCAAGCAATTTTCTTTTCTCAACATGTCTGTTAGTTATAAATACATATTTTGTGCAACGTCAGTGAAATTTATCTCAAGTATAGAGACAGCAATTTGATTCGTATAATGTTTCCTCTCATTTCAGTCCAATGTTATTACCTGGTGCCTCTGTAAAAGCTTTTATTGTGCATCATATCCTGAAACTGGAAAACGCTTTGAATGCTTCTTATTTCTAATTGACGTTACCGTTCTCTTGGATTACCGCCATTTGAAGGCATTGCTTGTGTCTACGGTTCTATATATGTGCATTATATTTGCTTGTCTCGATTGCGAGTGATTTGGGAATTGAGTAGAAAATGGCTTTCAAACATATTTGGCATTTGATGTGTTTGCATTTAATATTCATATTTTCCCAAGTGAATTTATTTCACAATATTGTTACGTACGATATATTTTTAGAATTATTTATAAAAACTTGGAAAATAACTTAAAATATCAATCTAGAATTTTATATTTGTATGAAGCTAATTTACAATTAAATATTTTACTCCTGCTCTATTTATTTTAACTGAATTGAAGATTATAGTGATAATAGCCGTGAAGATTTTATCTAACAATAAATTAATTTTGAACTATTCTAATTAACGACTAAAAACAAATATTGCAACTTATTATGTTCGCGAAAATCTTCTTATATTCAATTTAAAACTAGTTTGCCATTAACTAATTATTATTTTTATAGTTAAAGAAGTAAAATGTATGCATAAAAAATGCATTTAAAAATTTTATAAAATCTAAGGTTTAAAATCAGTAATTTAAGCAAATTCAAATATTTTCGAACATTTTAAGAAGAAAATTTTTTTTAAATGCAGTTTATTATATACACTAAAATAATTTTTCTTTTTCATGCTCATATTTGATTGATTTTTGGAACTTAATATTTCAAAAACATAGCTGGAGAGATTCAATTGTAGCTTATATCCTTTTTCTATCTTCTATAATGTAAAATTGGAGAAAAGGTACCTAGTAGAGACTTTATGTTATTTAAAAAAAAAAATTAGTGATTTTACATCTCAAAAATGGAAAAGGATATTTAACAACACTTTTCGCCATATTAGCATACTTAGATTGTAAATTATGAATTTTTGGCGATGGAACTTTTTAGAATACTTCAAGAACAAAAATTGATATTTAGAAATTCTTTTCGCTGCTTTAGTTTACACATTTATTTTATCATTAAAGATAAAAAATAAATATTAAATTATTAAATTACTAAAGTTATACCTCAGCTTTTTTATATTTCAATTATTTTATAATATTTTAAGAACGGAAAAAATATTTAATAATTCTTTTCGTCATGTCTATCAACATCATTTATTTTGAAAATAAATATAGAATAAATATATACATTTAAACTTGAAACTTTTTACAAAAAATATATAGGTTATATACCAAGATTATTCATTATTTTTCTGATTCTGTTTTTATAATATTTGAATTTTAAAGGTTATAATATTATATATTATTAAAGAAACATTATACAAAAGTATCTAAAAGCTAGCACACATTTGTTGAAATCCAATGAAATGAAAGAAAATAAAATACGTTTTCTTTCCATTGCAAAAAGAAAATAATTTACATATAAAATAAATAGAAAAAGTTTTCGCGTTGGTAAACGTTGTATTTTCAGCAACATTGTATATTTTTCTATAACAAATAAAAAGGCTACACCCGTAAGCCAAATAACAAATTTTGTTGCATGAATTTTTTAAGCGGTGGATTGGCGCACGAAGCCTCATCGCGTATAATGAAAAGTCAACATACGCGCGCGCTATTATCCTGACGGGGTGTTGCGTTACGTTGCGTTGTATTGCGTTGTGTTGCGTTGTGTTGCGTTGTTCACAGGTTCACACGCCCTAACATCACTAATATTTCTACACAATATTGTACTGTGTTGTACTTATATAACGATATTCAGTTTTATACTTGAATCGATTTAGCGTCTTTTATATACCATCTTTCGTTCGTTTTACCACCCTGGCTGAACTATTTAATTTTCACCGAACATAAAACATCAAAGTTATAAAATTAATCATAAATTTTATAACAATTGACTAGAAGGTGTTTGTTATAATCAGGTTATCAATTTATAAAGACTAAAACGACAAATTAAATAACCAAATAAGTAGCTTGAAACTACAATGATCAAAGCAAAGATTTATCAATTAATTATCCACTGAGACTTTATTTAAAATTTTTATTTAATAATTATTCTCATAAATTGATTAAAAAATGTTAGGTTATAAAATTCGAAATTGACATTTACAATAAATTTGTTATTTTGAAATGACATTTACATGTATTTCATTTACTTACAAAGGTAATAATACCGTAAAAAAATCAATTAATATTTATGGAAACATATTAATGTATTGATATGAAATATATGTCAATATAATCTTGATAAATGAACAATAATTCGTATAATACACGGTGGTAACTGATAAAAATAACAATAATTACAATAAAAGTAGATAATACATACATATATCATTTTATAATATTATTATAATATAATATAACAATAAAAAGAATATAGTGAGTGTCAGGTATAAAAATAACGTTAGATATCTTTGATATGTTCATTATAAGCAACCACTCATGTATGTTAGCGTTTTTCATTTTCATTTTCAATGAGAATATTCATCAAACATGCAAAAGATTGTTATTGAATCAACAGGGTATAAGTATAAACAATATAAAACTCCCTGTGGGCAAACGCCTCTCTTCCATAATACTATCTCCTTTTACTGAACGAACAATGGAAAATTGGGGATAGATTGAAGACAAAAATGGGGTAAAGGAGATGTTCACTTAGATAATGTAGCATTCGATTGAACACCAGTATTGCTATTTATAGAATGCAATTTAAATGATAATTTTATTTATAGAGCCGTCATACTTTTAAAGCAATTTTATTCTGAAAAGAGAATACAATGAAAACATGATTTCGATAGGAATATAATTATTGCCAGTGTCACTGACTTTCTACTTGTTTATCATAAAATTATATATTGTTGTGAATTATATTATATAACAAAATAAAAATAAATTCATATTTAGTAATTATTATTTGATTTTTCTTTTAAATAATTAAGTTTTGAAAATAAGAATCATTTAAATTTTATGCACCAACAAAAAGTATTTGAATAATTTTAGCATAAAACTTTCCAGAGACACAAGTGTGCATTTGAATTTATATGACGATTGGTAATAAAAACTTGAACTGTTTTCTTACACATATACATATATTTAAAGTTACCTTTTATAAAAAATAACCAATCAAAACGAAATATTACAATATAGGCGTATCCAAATTACTGCAGTTCCATCAGTTTTTCTCCCACATACGTTCGTCATATAAATATAAACGCTTACTTGTATCTGCTCAAAGTTTTACGCTGATATAAGCTAAAAATTTAATAAAACGAGAAAATTAATGCCAAAAGAGTATTTCTTATAACAAAATCTTGGAAAACATATAATACATGCAATTTTGAGGTAGAAATAGCGCAATGAATTATGTTTTTTTTTTCTGTATATTTCATTTCGTATTGCGATAAACATATCGTTATTATATAGTTTGAAGTTGTGCAGGAAAGCCTAAATACAAAACACTATAAGCTAAAAAGTCTGCAAGTTTTTTCGAATGATTTTTGTTATCAATTATTTTAATACTAATTATACTATACATTTTCGATCAATAATATAAGGTCTATCTTATATTAATATTTAGTTAAAATTTGTCATACTTGATAAATATTACAGGTATTTTAATGAAATTTAAAACTTTTCATAAAAAATTAATAAAATTTGAATGTCAAATTACGAGAGTAAATTGCATAAATCTCTCGATAAAACCATCACTTTACTTCCTAAATGTAAAAATAACTACCATTTCTATATTTATAAGTATATAGAACAAAATCTATGAAGATAAAAAAATATATTTAAATCAGAATTATTTTCCGTGAATAAATGAAAACAAAAGTAAGATTAAAAAAGCATAGATATTAAAATAATAAGAAAAATAGTTTATTGAGCGTGAAATCGAAAAGCAACTGTATAATACACAAATAGAAAAAAGAGGGAGGAAAAAAATAAAAAAATTGAAAGCATCCCCCATTGTATGATTGAAGGTAAAAGAATACCTTTGACGGTGATGTATTTGTGAATATCAGCGTGACAGAAAATGCTCAGCGTTGAAGAACGTTCGCCTTCGGGTAATTTGTCTTGTGTCTCAGGGTAGTCGCCAGGCCGGGATTTAGTCACGTTTCGCCCTGTCAAACGTCGGATTTTTTGCCATTTTTTCCTATTATTTTTATATAAAATCAAAAGAAACTAACTGCCATACGAAACCGATTGCTGCGTCGTTTCATGTTATACGTAGCTAGGCACCTAATCGCACCGCGCTTCCAATTGTGCTATGTAATCGATTTTAAAGTCATTAATGTAATATCGCTGAACAAATTGCTTGTGAACGATCCGTTAAAGATAACGGACTTCGCTATTATTTCACTAACTTGTCTATGTGTATCTATCAGCGTGTATGTTTGATAATAAAGATTTACTATATTTAGTTTGACTATAGTTTTAACGTGGTTACTCTCAATATTAACCAATTTTATTAATTAAACTGTTTAGTAGATTTAATACTCAATAAAGCACCTTTGTTAATAAGCTGATATACTTGTTTCAACGACTAATTAATTATATTACTATATTCATGTTTCAATTATAACTATTTAAGCCTCTAAGGTTTACATAATAAATTAATAAATAATTAAATTTATTATTAAACTCTACAAAAACAATTTTCATTATACCTTTTATTATAAACAAACTTAATTTGATTTGAGTAAATTTAATTTTCTATTTCTGTTTGTATTATTGGTTTGTGTAATTATATTATAATTCATTGTGAAATTTATGTATTATTACTGATCAAATATTTGTAGTTATTTTAAATTATATTAACTAATATTCAATATACGGATTATATTCAATATTAGTTTTTAGCAAATAAAAATAATTTAATAATCTGTTTACCAGGAACAAATTTATTTTGGAATTGTTGTATAAAATATAAATATAAACAAAAGAGTTTTACAGCGATAGCACATTATGATGAAAATGTAACTAATATTTATATGCTTTTGTTTATTTATTTATATTAAAAATGATTTTCTCTGATACTATATAGAACGAAAATAATACTATTCTTGTATAATTTTTAATTATTGAATGGCAAAATTCTTTAAAATTATGCTGAATTATTCTTTCACTAGTTATAGTATTATTCTAAGAACGTAATCTGCAAAATGTTTGGAATGACTATTCTAGTCTCGTAGAGAGTTTGTGTAAGAATTTTACCATTCCAGCTGAATTTGCCCCATTCCAAACTTATTACAGAATAAAGTCGACTCTTTCTAAAGGTGCTGTGCGTAAAGGTGCACGCTGTCTTAAGGTTACAGGATACATTGCGTGAAGGTGCTCGAATATTCCCTCACTCGCATTCACGAGCGACAAATCACAATTGAGAGTTTAGTTTCCCCTTCAATCCTGACGTTTCCGCGCGCACCCGAGCGCTCAGGGAGAATTATTTTTTAAATATAAAGTGGGGAGAGCACCTTTAGATAACGGTCCTGCCCCGACAGAGCACCTTTAGACAGATTCGACTGTATACTATTCTAAATTTCTTATTATATTCAATGAGCTACTTAGCTTATTGTCAAATAGTTATTGAATACACTTTAAAAATAAATTTTCTTTCATCTTTTCATGTTTTATGAAAAACCATTTAAAATTTCCACAATAAAGATATTTAAAAAACTTGGTTTCATTTTCGACAATTAAATTTAAATTTTCTCCTTCAGTTGTATTTATCAAGGATCTTTGATTTAGTGAACTCTGTCTAGACGTAGTTTTTATATTGTTTTGTTTGCAAATTATATTTAAAATTCATTGAAAGATATTTGAAGAGTCCTTCTATGTATTTATATAAAACATTTCATTTAAATTTATTAACTATCTTTTATTTTTGTTTTCAAAGGACTTTAAAATAAAATAGTTAATTTATGTTTCTTTAGATTTTCAAAGGACAGTGGTTTTATATTAATTAACACATTTATATGCTTTTTAGAAGACTCTATCATCAAAATAAATATTTTTATTTCTTTGTACACTTTTAGTATTTACAAGGTTTAGTTTTTGTTTTATTCTTTATTTATTTAGCAAATTTCATTGTTTATTTTATTGGTCTTTTTATAAATAAAAGTAATCAGAAACAGAATCGTATATTCTACAACATGTTTGAAATCAGAGCAGAATAAACATTCCAAACATGTTGCCCATTATACTTTCTCTTATACTTTAAATTTCGTTAAATAAAAAAAGTGACTAACAATTGAATGAATAATATTACACAGTTGCATACTTCTCTATCTTTTTTTTATAATAAATCAAGTTTGCTTTGCTTAAAATCCGCGTTTCAGTGTTCGAATTGAAGTAGCCGAAGATTTCTCGACAACAAAAACAATTATCGTAAAATTTTAAACACTTCCTGTATAAGTTGTTCATTAGCTTAATGATGCAGAAATTAATTTCTAGAATTAAATCGAGTAACCTGAGAAAAAACAAATAAAACAAAAAGCGTGCGGTAATTATACTGAAGGAGCAAAATGAGCATAGAGCTTTGGTACGAAGAGTGTTCTCTTATTTCCAAACGTTATTACAACTCATTCTTTATACACGATCCTAACAGAGGCAAGCTCTGTTACACCAATGTTTCTAGAGTACCGACCTCTCGTTTTGTATTCTCTCTTGTCTTTCGTCCCTCGTCTTTCGTTCCCGTATCCCGTAAACTGTATCCACTAAAAGACGAGAAATCTAATAAAACATTGTTTGTCTCATATTCTCCAATACTTGTATGTTATATCTCGTTAGTAATATCGATTACTTTTTATGTTTATTTTCTACTGGAATTATGTGAAGATTTTGCTTTTTGGTGATATTACAGCCAACTCATATATTAAATTTTATATTATAGAGAAATTCATGGAAATAAGTTTAATATTACATCAATGTATTATAAAATTAAAATGTCAAGTACTTGGAAATTTAATATTAATTTCTTATTCTAACCTTTTAAAATATAAATTATATTAAGAACAATATGCGTTGAAACAGAATTTTATAAATTCTATTTAATAGTTATTTGTTTATTAAGAGCGCAAAGTGGGACATTGTCGATTGAGAGGTTGTTGCCGCGCGACTTAGGAGCGCGGCATTCTCTCGAAATCGACAATGTCCATTTGCGCTCGAAACACACACAAGATTTTTTCTACAGTCGCCACAATGAGTTATCCACTATAACAAAAATAATAAGTTTTACATAGCAGGAAATCTTGTTAGGTTATGTAATATACCGACAGAGCAACCATATGTCAGATTGACTTGTAAAGATAATATACGTGTAGGTGACGTCAGCGAGCGTTTTTTCTACTTTGTCGCTCTAGAGCGGCAAAGTAACATTTTGCGCTGACAAAAGAGAGCGCATATACCTACTTTGTATAGCGACTGTAGAAAAAAGTATTTTTATTGTTCTAATTATCAACTTAGCAAAATCAAAAATAAACTATTTAATAATTAATTTTAATTAAATTGAAACTATTTGATAAACAGATTTTATTTTATATTTTTATCTTTGCCATAATTTCTTTGGAGGGCGTCCAGGGAGTTATTAAATTTGATCGAGAGCTTAGCTTGAATTAAAGACTGTGTGGTCAGACTGCTATGATTCCCTTTTTGTCAAGCATATCAGCTTTGGAAGGTTAAATAGATCGATAATTGGTGATAGCAATAATTGAAATTAAGGGTATGGATCTTTTAAATTGTTTTGAAGTATCTTCAACACCAATAATGGTATTGTTGCTAGTTGAACTCAGAATTAGATAACTCGCTTCAAATTGAATTTATACTACCTCTGCAGTTTAAGGTGTTTTTCAAAAAAATGTTATTTTGAATATAGTTTTAGCTAGTAGAAGAAAGAATTTCATTACTGGCCAATAATGTTGTTCAATTTGAATGCTATGTCTTATAATACTAACTTTATTTATTGGACATTTTAAATCAGCATTAAATATTATTTTTAAATTGACATGTATTCTTATTTCTATAGGAATAGATAAAAATAAAAAAGGAATAAAATATCTCAATACTTGAAAAATTGTTAGAAATAAGTAATAATATCGGTCAATGGACATATAATATTTCTGTGTAACCATTTGGGTTGAATGATAATGAGTTAGATTGTGTTAGGAGTAGAGTAACAGTTTGCAATAAATATGAAAAGTGTTATGAACGGCATAACTTGCAATTAATAGTTAGTGCAAGTACCTGTGGGGTACATGACATTGAAGCGTGTTCAATAGAGGTTTGCATGTATGTAGTATATGGGTTGAGTTGCTAGTCTCGAAGGTATAGCGTACATTGAATGGTGAGATGATCCGGGATGCAGCAATATATATTGTTGTATATTTACGCAACGCCGCCCCTGTCACCAATGTCAGGCCGAGTCGACGTGAGGGCGTGCGCATGAATGAGTAACCTGAACGATCGTCGACCGTCGACCGACAGAATCGATACCGGTACGTTGAACGTTGATCTGCCGCGATACCAACCGCGCATACATCACACTGACAGCTTGTTTTTTCATCTCTCGCACCTTGCAATGCCTCTGCTACCTTATCAGACTTACCGGGTAAAAACACCCCCCTAACTAACGGCGCAAAATGTTTTTGATGGAACGAGAACGGAAGTGGATGATACTTCGGATGTTGATGATGAAAATATTTTTCTTCACGAAAAACGTGTTTTTTTCTTCAATTTTTTTTACAATGTTGTGTTATTTTTTACTTGCTCACTGCGAAACGTATATGCTTGATTGATTATTAAAATTGGGGAATTTGATTGATATTGTTATCATGATTTGGAATTTTAAATTTATTTTATATATTCATAGATTAATGTATTTTTTTTTTTTCTTCTTCTTTTCAGGTAAGTGGGGAATTTTTCGATTTTTCCATTATGTGCTAATATATTGGTAAGTTTTATCTTCCATTTAAATCAAACTTTTACAGAAATAGGATTTTTATTTCTTATACTTTGAACCACATTCGTGTTATGAGTTATAAAAAAAACTTTCATTACAAAAACTATTAAATATTCCTGTAATTTTTTAAAGAATTTTATATTCAAAGCTTAAGTATTAAGAATTTATTTAAACAAAAATACTATAAATACAAATATTTTAGAAATTAATTTAAAAAATAAATCAATACTGCCAATTTTTAAAACTTACTTTTAGTGTTAAACAGAAGTTTTATAAATTTATTTGTTTTTATATAATTTATTTCTGCAATCAAAACCATAACAGTAAAAAAAAAAACATTTTGAAATTTATGTACAATTAGTTTAGAAAATTTGTATCAAGGTTTTTTTTATTTTAATTTATAACAAAAATATTTTCTTGGATAAAATAATTCACAGAAATCAATTAAAAACACTTTTATTGTTTACTGTATATTATAAGTTTATAATATATTTTTCATTCAAGCTCATATTTTGGAATGAAGTTTTGTTTTGAGAAGTTAAGTACATGATTTATAAATTTTCATTTGAAATTTATGGCTGGATAAAACATGAATCAATAGAAGGACATATAAATGAGTGAATTTTTAAATTTTTAAACAGTACCATATATAAAGCAAATAAAATTGTCATGTCAGTATAAAAATAACATAATCGAACACGAATATATTGTTACATGGACAGCAACATTAATTTTTGACAAAGATACTAACAATGTTACATCCATTTGAATGAATATTCAAATCGGCCATGTCAAAGCACTAAATCTATCAAGTCCCTGTTCCTGCAATTTCACACTTTTTTTTGTTTTTTTATTCCAAAAGGTCATAAATTAAAGCATTCAAAGCTGGGTTACAAGTGTCCAATGCGGATGTAATTTTATTCACGCGGCACTTTTTTCGTTTTGCATGAGCGCGTTAAATTTGATACACCCGGTAGACGTACCAGGGGAAACTGACAAACGGAAATGGCTAGGGATACAACAGAGAAGAAATATGTGTGTTTTTTAATCGGTTGCTCTGTTTGTGCGCGTCTGTACTCTCCCTTTCTCTCTCACCCTCTACCATATCATATCTACTATATAACGATTAGTTTGTTTTATGCAGTGTTCAATGTGCACATCCACACATTGACAACGGTACGGCCACTGGACACTGGACACTGGGCACTGAACACTGAACACTGAATATTGGACACTCATAATTCATAAAATCGAAAGGTTAAATATAACTAGATATCGGATTTATGATTTGTAATTTACTCATGTATTTCTGCGTGCCATGTCCTGTTGTTTTATTGATTACTATAAACTCCAGTGGTTCTTAAGCTTTTTTATGTTTATCTAATTGAATCATATACTTTTAATTCAAATTTATATCAATTTCAAATGCCTAGGAAGTAGAGAATAAACATTAAACCTTAAATATAAGGCTTATTATCAAATTTTGTAATGGGAAAAAGTACAATTTTTTTACATTTTTGGAAGGGTAGTTAAAAATCAAAGTAGTAATATAATTCATTTAGAATTTTTTACAAATTTTAACTTTGTTAACACCATATAGGAAGTTAAAAATAATTGATAAGTTGTTTAGAAAAAGGCGTGAAAACAATTAATATATCCGCACTGGATAGGCTAAACTGAAATTGTTTAATAAAAATATTTGTTTTCTAGAGTCATAGGATTAATTTTTGTTTTACCCCATCAAACAAAAGTAATTTTCAAAAAAATATATATAAATAAAGAAAAATAATGTTTTTTTTTTTTCATAAAGGTAAATAATTTCTTTATATTGCATTTATAAAATTTGTTTACAAATAAAAGGCAGTAAACAAAAGTATTGTTTCCATCTGAAGATGAAATTATTTTGGCAAAATTCCAATTATATAAAAACAGAAGAAACAAACAGAAATTCTTATCCTTAAAGTATAAAGTAAACAAGTAGGCTGTTAATTATTCATTTAACTGTTAATCTTTTCTTAATCAAATCAAGATCTGTAAACATATTTAAATATTTATCAACTGTTTCAAATGGTTCTATTTTTCCATTTAATTCAAAACAAAACAAATTCAATTTCTTCTTTTAATTATGTAACAAATTTACTTTCCGATATTTTATATTTTCATTACCTTCTATTCAATCTTTTAAATGGTTAAGAACCACTGATCAACTCCTTCACTGGTAAACTTTTTCAATTGTTTGGTTTTGTTTTTTAAGAATTTATGAGGAATTAATGGTTTTGTTTTGGTCATAATTTATGTTTTTCCCGACGACAATACTTCAAAAGACTTTATTGGAACCTTTGAAAGATATAAATTTACTTAAAATGTTTTATTTTCTTGTTGTGTTTATTGTTCATTTAAATTTAAATTTCTTTTATTTACTCATTGTTTCGGTTTATTTATATTCAAAAAGTAATTATTAATTCAATAATTGTTTTTCTATAAAAATGGAAACATGTATTGAACTTAGTAATTTATTCGTGGTAGGCTTAGAGATACTTATATTGATTATGTAATTATATATACATAAATATTATATACATTAAATTTATTGATTATAATATCAAAGAACGAATCACTGATGTATATATGTGAGGTGTTGTATTACTGACTAAATGTAACTTAATATCTTAATTTTTATTTCACGGTAGAAATGATGAATAAGTTAAAATATTGCTTTAATTTATTCACAATGTAATGTTGTGTAAATCAGGAAAAAGCAAATAATTATTTATTGTGTGAAAATGCTCCTGGTCAGTGTATTGTTCCGTCTCCAGAGTTCGTGCAACTTTTACTGTTTACGTGGTCCTCTCACGCGATTGGCTCATTTTACCTCATAAATATAACAAAAAAATTGTGATCTTTGGGGGGCGGCATGGCTTACTCTGTTTGACAGTTCATTTTTACTGCACGGTCTTGGAATAAAATACAAACGAACGCGTATAGAAGAAAGAAACGTTCCCAAAGTTAATTATACCGCTAAAATGAAAGTTGTTATTTATAATAAGCTTTTAAAACGGACTGTACTTCTTTTTCTTCTCCGCTATAACTTTACTTTTCCTTTAACAAAAATAACTTCACAATCATTTTTGTTCTTTTAAGAAAGTTAGAGATGTTTCTGTAGTCCGTGACAAGCTGACTCTTGGGATCACGGCAACCCCCGGGACAGGAGTAAAAGTTATTTTTTACGGACGTTTTTATATAGCGAATTTTAATTACGAAAGTAGCTTAGTATTTATGGCTGTATATAAAACAACTTTATTTTATTAAGGCACCTATTCTTTGACATATTTAAATTAGACTTTTTTTTTCATTTTACAATTTCAATGTTTATATAAATTTTAAAATAATTAAATTTTAAAATAAAATTTAAAACACGTATAAGCAGGTTCAAAGTTTTTATTAAGTACAATATTCATTTGTACATTAAACAAAAACTAGAAAAATAATATAACACGAAATTCAGAAATTGTTTTATATTACTTTTAAAGAGATGGTAGTACAAATGGATTCGGAATATAAATCAGGTTGTCACTCGTTTTTAATTGATGTGACTTTAAATTCTGTAAAAGTTCCACTAGCTGCTTCAAGGTCCTTCATATTTAAATTCAAAAAAGTGATATTATGAGTAGAGTTTAAGCAAGTAGAAGAGGGATAGAAAAAAGACTTTCTAACTGTGGTTAGATCATTTTTTAAATATTCAAAATTGTTATTTTCCATATATGAAAATAAGATGATCTGGAATAATATTTTAGAGTAATCAAACATAAATAAGTTAAGTTATTAAATAAAACTAAATAATAAACTTAACTAATTGACAATTGTTCTTATTTATACCATAAATATAAAATAGTAGAGTATGATATGGCAAAAATATTTGAAAATTCTGTAGAGGAAATCAGATAAATTTTATAAAGCAGAAAAATATATGCAAAAGCGTGTTGCTTTATAATATTAAATAAAGAAAGCAGTAAAATTGTATAATCAAAATGTCAACTGAAGATGTCGTTTGCAATGCATCAGAATTTAAAATTCGTCTCACGAATTTAAAATTTACATCATCACGAATTCAAAATACAAGGATAGAGAACATATTGAAGTGCAGTGTCGTCGTCGTCGTCGTCGAGGTTTATTCGGATTCATGAAGACATGTCTAAAAATATGATAAATTCAGACACAAAATGGAAAAAATGGGCACATGTGCGGAGAACATGGCGACGTAAGAACGCGAAATACTTGGACGTGAATGGGCGGCGGGAAAAGAAAACGCTAAGGTGGAAAGGTTGGACGAAGAGAACTTCCCGTAGGTAGGCAAACGGAACGGAACGAAACGGAACAGGAAGACGAAATACACGTGAACGAGGGAGCAATGCATTATGGAGCAGTGTGAGTGGAGGCTCTCTTTTCTTTTGGGATGCGGTTTTAAGAATAATGTGTCCTGCACAATAGCCCTGTGGAACATTCATTCTGCAATGCCAGTGAGTCTCTTGTATGCCTTGGTCCCTTGTACTGTAGAAAATATCGCTGGCGAACATTGTGGTAAGAAATAAAAATAAATACTTTAGTACGAGCGCGCACGGCAAGTTTTATAGTGCACGATGATTTTTCGTGGCTTCTTTTCGTACGGGCGACATTACGAAGGCAATTTAGGAAAATCTATTATTCAAACTGCTGCTAGCATTAAAAAAGTAAATGCTGCTGATCTAGATAACTGGTAGTAATTTAGGGGGACATCGCGTTGCGTTCCGATTCTGATGGTCCCGTTACCGCACACATACAGATACACATAGAAAAGGGTCATAAAATTGTGCAGGGGACAATTTGTCGTTCACATAATATTAACTTAATGGTTTTGTCATTAACACCATTACTCACAGATGAAAATAATTACCTACATTAAAGAATAGGGTGGAAGTATTTTTGTTTCCCACTCAACTCATTAAATACCGCAAATTATATCTTAAGTGCAAACATTATATAAATTAACAATAGAAATATATCTGTTGTTCATTTTTAAACATTCTCTGCTCTTGTAAATGTCAAAATCATGTATTAATAATAAGTTTCATATTTAATCTTATTATTATTATTTGCAAAACTGAACAATTATATAAGCTAAAAATATTTAAAAGAAAATAATTTCACAAATTTGATTTAAAATCATATTATTAAGGTAAAATTTTTGTATTCACTGTTTTATTAAACTACAGTTGACCTCTGTTAGCTACAGTAAAATAAAAAAATTCCTGAAATACAATAAATATTTATATTTTAAATCGTGCGCTTTTCTGAGTAACATGACATATGCGAGTAGTCTAAAGTATTTGCTACTATCTACTCCACCGTTTCCAACATACTTTGTAGAATAAAACTCATGTTTCAGGCTCTACCTACTATTTTATAATTTTTAAGTGGAAATATATATTTCGAAAGTAATATTCAACAAAGTAGAAATGCTTAAAATAAAATAATTATGAATTACCTTAATAAATTGAATAGTTCAAGAATGACAACATACAACAATAATAAATTTATGGCATGTCAAAATAATTAATATGTCATATAACATTGAATTTAATGTTGCAGTAAGTACATATGACATATGTAGATATTCCAGAATTCACAAATTATTACCGTTTCCAATATTAATGAACAATGAAACACTGAAATCTATTAATCGTGCTGGCAGAATTATCTAGAGACAGTGAACTCGTTGAATAATGGTAAACTATTAAGATACACTTCTCCGCTTTCTATTTTGGAGATATACGGTGTTAATATCATTTCCATGTTAATTTTAACTTGAGATCTCAGCGATAATATATTTATGCTATTTTAACGATTTTATAAAATTTTAATAAAATTTTATCATTTTAATATATTTTGGAAAAGAAAAAAATATGAATTTATTATCTTTTCAAATAAAAAATCATTTTACTTATTTTTATGATATTATTAATTTATAAATAATCTATCTATCTATCTATAAAGCTTGTATATGTTACAGTCAAAGCATTAACTTAGTCATTATATGCAATAACTAGTAAATATTATACAGTTATCAATACAGGTGAACTATTCTTTTTGGTGCTTATTAAAAATAATTTTTTATATTTTTATTTTTCTACAGTCGCTATACAAAGTAGGCGTTTTGCGCCCTCTTTTGTGTGCGCAAGCTGTCCAAATTTTTATAAAATGTTACTTGTTTACATTCTTAATGGAAATGTTTAGTCAAAAATTAATACCACTGTCGTTACCTACACATTTATTACCTTCACAAGTCAATCTGACATATAATTGCTCTGTTAGTATATTACATAACCAAACAAAATATGCCCTGCTAAGGAGTATAGAAATAAAATAGGGCATTCATTTACAAAAACGAAATTAAAAATGCTTAGATTAGATTGAATAGCTCAGTAAGAATAGAAAATAACGACAAATGATTTTTTTTATTATTTTAAAATAAAGTTCGTTTAATTTAAAAAAAAAAGATATTAAAAAATCAATTGTGTTCAGTTTAACTACAATTGATATATAATATCAATATGATGTCACGGCGAAACTAATATTCCTATCTCACTCCGCACCACACTCTATAGTGTGCAAAGATAGCAATAGTGTGACCTCACAGTAACACCAAAAACAAATTTCAAATATCTCTTAAAGTTTGTGGCGACTGTAGAAAAAATCTTGTGTGTATTTCGAGCGCAAATGGACATTGTCGATTTCGAGAAAATGCCGGCAACAATCTCTCAATCGACAATGTTCCACTTTGCGCTCTTAATACACAAATAACTATTTCGTACGTTTAAAGTCTTAAATGTTTTACATCTCATAAAAGTATTTTTTCTTATTTTTATTTGTAAAAAGATTAATCAATTAATAATTTGTCTAAAACTTTATGTAGAAGTATATATTTCTTATTGTTAGTAAATTACTGAGTACTCTTCATATATATATACAGTTTTTATTATTGATGATGTATCGTTAAGATTAAGTACGAATAAATGATAAATTTTGAGTTTTTGATAACTTACTGTAACTTGAAATAAAATAGAAAAGCATTAAGAGGAAAAAATCTCTCCACTTATTTGCATTATGAAATCAAATATAATAACATAGCTTCAATATAAAAAAAATATTATTTTGTTTTTAATATCGCAATTACAAAGCTTTTATTTATCTTAATTTTTATATATTGATATTATCATTTAGGTTAAGTGTTTTAATTTATGATGTAAAATGAATATTATAATAAATGAAATAAAAAATTACATGAAATTTCTCTAGAACTGCAATTATTGATTTTTTGTTGCAAAACTATTTCCTTCCTATTCGAATACAAATGGTAGTAATTCATTCATCGATAAAAATGAACAAAGAGATGTAATTTTCTTGATATTCTTAGTATCTGATACTGTCCAGCTGCTGTAATGGAGTTATAAAAGTGACTGTGCATAAAAATACAATACTACGATATCGTAAAAAATGAATATATTATCACGTGCAATGGTAGTGGCTTTAGGTTATGTGCTAGGAAGCAGTTTAAATTTTATATATGCAGTATAAGTTTTTATATTCTCGTTAGCGTTAGGTACTGCATTATAGTCGCGCTGTAATTCGAATTGTTCATTACTCACTTGATAATAGAACCGCATTTTGTAGATGCATTAAAGATTAATGTTATTACTTCATATTATGAAGTGTTTTGTTTTTGTTATGGTACACGCCTACTAATAACATATTAATTTTTTAGGCAACTTTCCTATTTTTTTGGATACAGCATGTAAATACTGCTTTTTTAGTACCGGAAAATGCTTATAAATTTAATTTACTCAAATTTATAATATATTATTTAATTTTGCATGAATTATTTGAATGTTTTATGTCATTTTTTGTTTCATGTGATAAAGAATAGTAAATTGGTAGGCGATGGTTTACTAGAACAAAGTAGTCATTCCAAGTATGTTAATATATAAAAAATAGTTTATAGATATTTTCGCCTTTCGGTTTTGCATTATAAGTTAATATAAACTTCATGTTATCTTATTTAACACTTCTGCATAATGTAATCATTCTATGATTGAAAATAATACAAGAAAACTATGAATTCTGTTATAGTTTTAGAGAAAATTCTTTATTTTGATTCAAATTGTTTGATAATATTTTGTTTATCGTAATAAAGTGAATATAAAAAAATCTTGTATTTTCTCAGTTATAAAGTGTATTTTCTAGTTGAAACAAGTATTATATGAAAAAAAAAAAAAGAATGTGTATAAATGAAAAGAAAATATTGGTTAATTGAAATAAATTGATTACATTTATGTAGGTAAAATAAGCAAAGAATGTGTTGCTAAAAAAATATCCATTCTCACACCGTAAAATAAATATGGAAGTTTTCTATTCGCCTTAAGCAAAATTTTTATATTACCAAAAAGGAAATATTCAACAAAGTTATTAAACCAATAATTGGAATACTTGTGCTTTTATATTCGCCATTGGTATTTCAAATATTGCTCGTTTAATAATCTCGTGTTGCTGATTTCCTACACAGCGGTCGTCGTTTCTCGTTCGTTGCTGGATCGAACGGGAGATGAAAAGATGTAGATATTTTTAGTTACATTATGACAACATGCTACACGTGCTTTTCTTTCTGTCGCTTTTCTATCTATTTATGTTATTTTGTGTTGCGCTCTACTAAAAATTCTTAATTGTATTTACCGTTGCTGATGCAAATACTCCTGTTCAATCCTGTTGCATTCCATACAAATTCTAGATAAATAGAAAATGCATACTTTCATATATGTATATAATAATCGTAGATATACTTAAAAATGCATGTGTATCTGCAGCTGTATAAATAAAGTTTTAATGATATAAAAATTATGTATTAATATTTGCTTTATTTTATTTTGTAAACCTAGAAGGTAATTAATATCGGTACAATTAACTATTTAATTAACTGCGACGTTGAGTTATTTAAATAACAACCTGTTGGTTTGTTGTTTAAATAAATGATTCTTTTTTAGCATACAAGCATAAAAGTAGATTTCCGCATGGTTTCCTTTTTATCATAAAGATATGTACGTAAACATTGGACGATAAGCACTTAACTTGGCACAGTACACATTAAAGAGTATAACATTATAAACGTAGACTTACATACAGCAACATAAAGTTCAGAATTCTGTTTATTTATCAACATTTCATTTACAACTTGGTTTCGTATTTGATTAGGCGCAAAGTAACGCTAGACCGAGACATGATTTGCTAAATATATTTACCTTTGACTTCTAACAAACTTTTCTTTTGTTTTACTTAATAACTTTACGTCAAGTCTGCCATGTTTAAAAATACAATTACAAAATAGTTGATATTTTTTTTCGGTTTATGTACAAATATTTAATCAATTTCTTTATTTTTTTTTTTTTGTTTTCAGGCGTATAGAAATTTGAAAACAATAAAAAACATATTTTATTTCTATTATTTGATAGTTGTTTATAAATTTTTTCTACTACCCTCAGTTGCAATTTATTTAATTAATTTGAAATTTGATTTTACATAATTTTCAAGCAAAACCAATAAACTTTAGTTGTTGTTTGATATTTAATTTATGAAATCGAAATATAATTCCAAGGCATAAAGTTGCCAATTAATTATAGAATTGCAATTAGCTACTGCAATAAAGACAACACTAATTCTGAATGAAATAATAATTAGACACAATAGTAATTAAATAACATATCTACAATAATTATATTCATGATATGAACTCTAACAAAGCAACTAGAAATACGTTTGATAACTGACAGCTACTAAACAGAACATTGTAATTACAATGAAAATTGACATTGTCATATTACAAAATTAAAGCAATTACATTGAAGAGCATATATTGTGTGAAAATTAATTCGTCACTGATATCAGACATTTTCAATGTTTCATATGTAATAATTTGAATATTACAAAGCAATAAAATATTACATTTTATTGCATTTACAAAATTAATTTTACTATCTTTCATATTGTTAATTAAAATCTATATCAGTGTTATAAAGGATTCAAAAGCTTTTGATGTAGAGCTTATAGTTGTAAATAAAGCTTCAAATTTTGTATTGATAATGTAAATTTAATTGGATATCACTACACACTATTATTAGAAAACGCTAATTAAAACCAAAAATCAGTTAAGACAAATTAAAAAAATTAGTTTTGATATAAATTGTTAAAGCTTTTATTAAAATATTTTTTGCATATAGCATTTAAGAACTTATTGGGTAATTTGGGAATTTAAAAAACCAATTAATAAAAAAATATATTTATTTGTTGTATCTAGACACATTATCTTTGGATTAAGAAACTATTTCTTGATAAATATTGCACTGAATTCTAAAATAAAATCAAAATAATAAAGTTAAATTTGAGTAAGATCAAGTAATAAAAAATAAAACTGTTTTATTAACTGTCTGTGTTTATCTCTTCATTTTAGGTTTAATTATACATAGACACATTATTTTTGGATTGAAAACAATTTGAAGGCAAATATATTAGTTATAAATTACATAAAATTTTAAAGTTTGGTTAGATCAAGAAATAGGAAAGGTATAATATAATTACTTGTGTATAAAATGAACTTATGACTATGGCTACTAGAGATGGAAAATACATTTAATAAAAATAAACGATTTAATTATTAAAAATGATGTTACGTATCTTAATAGTTTTCTCGTTGTTTAATAAATACTTCCACTTATGTTTAACAAATTGTATATTTAGAAAAAATAAGGACAAGCAACAACACGTAAACAATAATATAAAATAATTTAAATGTAANAATATAACCACCTCCGTTACATCCCTAATCCAGATGTCTGAGAACAAATAGCTTAAAATACATGTCTGAACAAATGGGTTAATCAAACATACAGGAAAGAAAAAAAATTTTTAAACCTTATTGCACAGTCAAAGTCAAAAGCAGAAAATAATAGTAATACAATTGCATTAAGTTAGTTACAGATATGGTTTTAAAATTATCCATCCATTAACAAGTCTCATATTTAGAGAGCAAAGCTTTAACAAGCGCCCACTACAAGTCTAAGCTTGAAAGATCAACAGCACTCTAAATTCATGTAATATCATTACTAAATAATTACAAATAATAGGTAAAACTAAGCAGCAGGAAAACTTTTTTTAAAAAAAAAGCACTATACATATTGTAACATTCCAAATAGATTTTCATCTAGTTTTTATTGATACATGGCAACAGTGCACTTGCACACTGATACGTCATCCGACATAAAACATGGTGCAATGAGGTTTATCTGACAAAGTAAGTTTATATCCCTCCTGACAAAAGTAAACAATGTTTTTTTTTTTATTATTTTGTTTTAGTTTTTAACTACGCTACTGTAGTGTTTACTTTGTTGCTGGATAATTGAAGTTCACTCGTTAATTTTTAACGTGGTTTTTCATTCAAGCTCTTCGATGATAAATTTAATTAAAATATTTTTACATCAATGTTGTTTTATGCGTTTTGTTTATTTAAAAAATATATGAATAAAATACAGGTTAAAAATATTTTTACAGTACGATGCTAATTAAACTATAAAAACATACTGGAAATAAATTTTCATTCTGCATTACTGGATATTGTTTATTAAGCTTACAGTTCTAGTTTATTTGTTTATTCTGTTTTTGTTAAAATATAATTANGGTATAATATAATTACTTGTGTATAAAATGAACTTATGACTATGGCTACTAGAGATGGAAAATACATTTAATAAAAATAAACGATTTAATTATTAAAAATGATGTTACGTATCTTAATAGTTTTCTCGTTGTTTAATAAATACTTCCACTTATGTTTAACAAATTGTATATTTAGAAAAAATAAGGACAAGCAACAACACGTAAACAATAATATAAAATAATTTAAATGTAAAATAATGTTTTAAAAATGCCAAAATCACGAACTTAAAATATGATAGCTATTAAGATGATTTTAACACCCGAATAAATGTGATTGTCGATTTAACTTAATATTCAAGACTGAATTGCTGAAAGTTATGAATAATACTTTCAACTCCAAAATTATACTCTTTGTTGACACTTATGAAATTATACTCTCTATTGAGATTTATGAGTTTTGTAGTATATTACGTTTGTAACTATACTACCTATTTTGAGGAGAAAAAAACCCTCGAAATTAGCTTTAAAATACGCCTACAAAAAGTAGGGAACTAGAATGATTTCGAAACTACTCTGTTTGATTTTGCACGCGGTACAAAAATTCCTAAAAAGCAGCAAAAATGCAGCTGAAAGCCATAAATGAGGGATTTTTGGGATAATCTGTTAAGATGAAAATGTGATTTAGGCACGTAGACATAATCGTAAAAATAAACATAAATTATATGCTACTTATATAAAAATTAAATAATTAAGCTGGAGTCCAGATGTCTAAGAACAGACAGCTTAAAATACATGTCTGAATAAATTGGTTAATCAAACATCCAGGAAAGAATAAAAAAATATATTTAAAACATTATTGCACAGTCAAAGTCAAAAGCAGCAAATAATAGTAATACAATTGCAGAAAGTTAGTTACAGACATGGTTTTAAAATTATCCATCCATTAACAAGTCTCATATTTAGAGAGCAAAGCTTTAACAGGCGCCCACTACAAGTCTAAGCTGGAAAGATCAACAGCACTCTAAATTCATGTAATATCATTACTAAATAATTACAAATAATAGGTAAAACTACGCAGCAGGAAAATTTTTTTTTTTAAAAAAAAAAGCACTATACATATTGTAACACTTTAAATAGATTTTCATCTATTTTTTATTGATACATGGCAACAGTGCACTTGCACACTGATACGTCATCCGACATAAAACATGGTGCAATGAGGTTTATCTGACAAAGTAAGTTTATATCCCTCCTGACAAAAGTAAACAATGTTTTTTTTTTTATTATTTTGTTTTAGTTTTTAACTACGCTACTGTAGTGTTTACTTTGTTGCTGGATAATTGAAGTTCACTCGTTAATTTTTAACGTGGTTTTTCATTCAAGCTCTTCGATGATAAATTTAATTAAAATATTTTTACATCAATGTTGTTTTATGCGTTTTGTTTATTTAAAAAATATATGAATAAAATACAGGTTAAAAATATTTTTACAGTACGATGCTAATTAAACTATAAAAACATACTGGAAATAAATTTTCATTCTGCATTACTGGATATTGTTTATTAAGCTTACAGTTCTAGTTTATTTGTTTATTCTGTTTTTGTTAAAATATAATTATATATATATATATATATATATATATATATATATATATATATATATATATATATATATATATATATATATATATATATATATATATATATATATATATATATATATATATATATATATATATATATATATATATATATATATATATATATATATATATATATATATATATATATATATATATATATATATATATATATATATATATATATATATATATATATATATATATATATATATATATATATATATATATATATATATATATATATATATATATATATATATATATATATATATATATATATATATATATANAAATGTGAACTATTTAAAAATGTATCGAAAGATTTTCTATGTATTAACAATTTATTTATGAAATATTTTAACAATCTATCAAAATGATTCTATCTTCAATTATTATAAACATGAGTTTTTATAACAAATTCTTGTAATTGTAACCATCCTTGACAAGAGAGGGGGGCCAATCGCAGGAGAAGTTTCAAAAATGGGTAGATCTATATAAAATGATTCTGAACTTCATAAGATGTTTCTGGAAATATACAAACAATCTTAGGAAATTTCCCACTTAGCTATAAAGTTATTTAAGCCGGGCGGCTCGCACAGCAGATAATACGATAAAATAAGAAATTTCTAGACTATTCCAAGTCTAACACTATGAGCACAAATCTGTACTAGGTGACAGATTATTTCTAATAACATGCAATAAAATAAATATTCATGTTGAACACTTTACAATATTAATTATTTAAAATTACATTTGCCACTCAAACAACTTATTTTATTAGAAAAACTTAAAATTCTGCATTTAATTTATTTGGTGAGTCTATCTAAAAAGCTTGTATAAAGTATATCTCCATGTACCTTTTCTTATCCGGACTCCTGAACTGCAGGCTTTTTTATTACTGCCATACCACAGCACTGATTAGAATATTAAGTCAATGCTATATTTATTTAATATGTATACGTCTGATAAATAAAGAGAAATAGCTTTTTTTAAAATTTTTATGATTATTTTATTGAACTTCGGCATTTAAAACGATAATGCTTGATTCAGTGGCATTACAGAATTATGAATGTGCTCGCTTGATTACTTCGTTTGAAAAAATAACAAAATATATTTAAAAAATCTTCATAAAAATAATATAAAATTAATTGAATATATAATTGCGTCTCATTACAATTTTGGCGTGTACCCTAACACCAGCAAATAATCATATTTTTTATTATTATTACATTAAATTGTTTCACTGCGAAAAATAAATTGAAAAGTTTAGGTTTAACTTATAAAAACTAACCGCTAATTTAGTTGGTTTACTTAAATTTAAAAATTTATGCATCTGATTCAAATATTTTATTAAAATAATATGACAGTTTAAAGCTAAATGCATAACAAATTTCTTTTATTGAGAAATTTATAAAATAAAACATAAAATATGCTTAAAGTTTAGTATTTTAATTCAAAAATAAATATAATAAATAAGATATGTTGATTAAATTTAAGATTATGACTTGATAATTTAAATTTTAATTAGACCTTAAATTGCTTCAGAATTAATGCAGTACATTGATTTGAGTGACATAATTTAATATACATTATTGAAATGTCCGCCAAAAATTGTGGAATTTATATATTTCACATATTTAATGATATGTTCAAAATGCACACATGTTCCTTCTAAATCATACATATGATTCATATCTTAAAACAGAATCTTTAATTATAATATAGTCTGTAGTTTATGCAATATTGTGACATTTTATAATATTCTTAAATAAAATAGTAAATTTACTTGTTGAAAAATAATTGCAATAAATATTTCGAGAAATATTTCTTCATTTAAATTGTTACGATTATTGTCCATACTTTAGCTACCTACTCTAAAATAAATGGAAATGAAGTAAAGTAAAGAATTCCTGGAAAGATAAAATGCAATTCATCAACTTGAACATCTACGTTCGCAAATGAAGAAATTTAATTCCAGTCTCCATTTACTTACAAAGAGTACTGTCATTTCTAAAAATTACCACTTTATATTCTTAATGAAGATATAAACATGAAATGCTATACAACTTTTTACAGACATTTACTTTAAATATTTATTACTGGATTCTTTGCTTTTCAAATTTAAACTTATATAATTTAGAAATATTATAAATTCTTATTCAAACTATTTAACTTCAAATCTAGTTCTAAATAAACTTCTTTTTATAGATTATAGTTTTGTATGTTAGCAATTTTACATATATTTTTTTTAAATGCCCCAAATTAGATATAACTAAATCAAATATAGTTTGAGACTACATAAAACTTTAAGAATAGGGGAAGAAAGTATTTTAAAGTTAGAAAATATTTTATATAACTTAAATAAAAACTCTTATTAACTATAATAAGGCTATAGACAAAAAAAAAATTGAAAAAATATCTTTAAAATGACAGCAAATCTTTATTTTATGATATACATATTTATTTTTTGTAATTTTTCAAAAGAATTTATATAAAAAACAAAATTATAATAAATTTCAAATATTTAAACAATTAAAATAATAAGAATAAAACATTTTCCAAATAAAAACGTCTTAAAAATCTATAACTTCATAGAAATAAAATAAATTTCTTTTTTCACTCACAGTATAATTAGTTCTGAATGTACTAAAACATTTATATGTGTAATATTTTCGATAAATATATGACAAGTGTCTATTTTAATTAAAATATTTTTAATATGTGACGTGTTTCTACCTGGAAATAAAATAAAACAAAAGAATCTATATTCACTGAATTCATTTAAAGGTGAAACATACGTAATCATATAAGCGAGTTTCAATAAGTTAGCCGTACGTTGTCATTCGTAAAAGATTTAGTGTGAGGTGCGGTATTAATTAGTAGTGCTTCGTTTTTGTTTTATTAATAAACAATAGTATTTATTCATTTAAAATATTAAAACTTTGTGTTGCTGACGAAGTGATTTTGTGTTGGAAACTTTTCTANTATATCGACGAACAGGTTATTGTGACCAAATTTACTTTTTTTGTTTGGTCTTGCTAGTAATTTCATTTTTTTTTAAATTTTATCTAAATATATCATTTATAGCATTTGAATTTAATTTTGAATTGCTGCTTTTTGTCGATTTATGTGAAGAGAATTTGTTATTAGTTATAATCTTACATTTTTAAAATTTAATCCCTAGTTTTTACGGGTTATTATATCATAATTATTATTAGAATTGTGTAGCAAAATCATAATACTACAGCTGATTTTTTAGCGTTTTTTCTTTCTGAAGCTGAAGCTTTGAAAACAAAAACAATAAAATTATTGCTTTTCTAAAAACGTTATGAAAATTAAAAAAAGGAAATCAACTAAAAAAATTTTAAAACCCACTAACACAATAGACTTGATTTCACTTTTTTAAAAAACAAATTAATATAGAACACTAAATAAAAGTACTTGTACATTGAGAAAATCTTTAAAATAATTTTTAAAAATAAATATATGAAATTTAAATTTCGTTGAATATACATACAGTGGTGTGCAAAACAAAAGCAACTATTTTACTTAACACAAAAATTTAAAACTTTTTCATATATTTATTTGTCTTACAAATTAATTATTTTTATGATATTATTACTAGATATTAAGGAACACTAATATGTATTTTTTTTTTAAACTTAACATTAAAAAAATAAATCTAAAAATAAGCAAACTTCATCTTATGTCAGTGTGCAAAACTAAAACAACTTCACAATCAATGGGAAACTATTC
>CM008235.1:5044363-5068997 GCA_002278615.1 Pogonus chalceus
AAAAAAAGGCATTACACAAAATATTAACGAGTTAGATTCTTTGTTCAATATGAAGTTGCTTTAGTTTTGCACACTGAAATATGATAAAGTTTGCTTATTTTTAGGATTATTCTTTTATTGTTAAGTTTTTTTTTTTAAATACATATTAGTGTTCCTTAACATTCAGTTATAATATCATAAAAATAATTAATTTATAAAACAAATAAATATATGAAAAAGTCATACATTTTTGTTTTAAGTAAAATAGTTGCTTTTGTTTTGCACACCACTGTATGTACGTACATTATTTTATTTTACATGCGTTTATTTTTTTTATTTATTTGTTTTACATTAAAAATGAAAATTTAATTATTTTAAGTTCTCATTCAAAACTTTTTAATACGATTATCGGTCTTTATAACTGCTCTTGTTATTTCCGTTCACCATCGTTATAAGCGGTTTCTAATCTCATATTCAAATAAAAATAAAAACCTTCGTAACAATTAAAATTTATTTAAAAAATAAGTTATAAAATAATTTATTTAGCTTTTAATACTAAACCAGTGATACTTATTGTTAGATAATTTTTTCTATCAGTCAAACAATTTATTTTATGAAGAAGTAAAAAATTCTTTAGAATATGGGTCTGACAGAATTATATTATAAATGGTATATATTTCAAAGATTTTATATAAAACATGAAAGATACTTATAAAATAATGATTTTTTTATTTGATAATAAATTAATAATAAAAAAATTTGATAAGCTTAAATAAAAATCTTTCCATTTTCCAGTGTGGTTAACGTAATAGCACCGACATTGTAATACAATACTTTTAAACACATCTTTTATATGTTTCTTCAGTTGTTTTCCAAATGCATTTTTAGTTTTATGATATTTTAAAATTTATATGTTTTGTTGGTAGTAAATAAGTAAGAGATATATACTTTCAAATGTTGCTACAAAATCGTTAATGATCTTAATAAAATCAAGTTCATTATGAAGTTAACAACTTTTCCGAAATAAACCAAAAGCAACAAAACTTTTACGACTTATTTTATTTGTAAATGTATCACAACGAAGAATTATAAATTGGGTCTTAGTTTGCTATTTTTCCTGTTTTGTAGTTAGTAATATATATGTACATACATAGGGTTATAATATGAAAATTTCTGGAACAATTTCCTCGTACGACAAGAAGAAAGAAAACAAGTCGTATATTAAACGGAAGTTTCCTCCAACAGTAAATTCACGTGTCATGTAACTACATCATGATTGTTCAAAGATCGCAAAGGTGATCTTCGGCGCGCCCTGTTGTTTGTTCGTTGAAGTTCGCGGCGTTATTAAGATTACGTTTATCAAAATGCGACGGCGGACGTGACAGTGATGAAGCGCTCGCACAGCGGTAATAACGCTGCGGTAGTATTAGGTGACTTGCTGAAATTTTCTACTTCATTTTAAAGACGATAGCCCTGTCTTATACTTCTACCAATGCTCTATTATTATTGTTCTCATCCGTGCGAGAATTTTATGTAGTGCAGCATAGTTGACATTATATTGACTCTAATTGAAACTAACAGTAGTTTACGGATGCAGCTCCACGAGCACATCTTGTCGCCATATTGTTCTCTATCGCACACTTTCTCTTTCTTTCATCTCGTTTCAATTTATTTGTTAAAAACTCACCTCCAAATATAATCAACGCCATTAGGTAATGCAGATATGAAGTATATGCAGTTTTTGTTAATATTTGCCATAAAACGTCTAAAATCGCGGGAAGATACCATGCATAATGATTGCGCAATGCCATTGTATAATATACCAGTGGCGTAGACTTTTTAATACATACTTTACTTCGATAATTTAGTTTTTATGTTGTATCTGCCTTTAGATATTGTCAGAAATGGGTTTTAAAAAAATATAAATTAATCTTACCGTCTATACTGTTTAAGCCGATACACGAGTTGCGGATTAATCACTGAATATCTTATTTGCGCGTAAAGCTTCTATAAAAAAATAATATTTTCAAATAGCAAATTAATCTTAAAATAAGTTTTTATCGAACTAATTTCGTAAATTTAAGCTTCAAGTAGCTACAATAAGCTTACTTTTTTAGATTGCTGAAATATTGGCAACTACCTAATTTTAAGATAAAAAACCATGATCATCAAAAGTTTGTTTTTATAAGATATTGTTTACGAATATGATTATAAATTAAAACTAATGCAGGATAATTTAAGGTTATTTGAAAAGTTTATTAAGATAACATTTATTACAGATATTTTATTCAATTTTAATATTTCTTTTAAAATTATATATTAATAATTTCAAATCTCTATTTATAGTTAAAAAAACTTCATTAAAATAATTGTTTTTAAGAATAAATACCTCTGCTTTCTCTATTTATAACCTAAAAATAAAATTATAATTAATATAAAAAAAATTGGTTCATAAAACATCATTTTAATTTTTCATAATATTTTCTAAATAGAGTTGATCAAAACTAATTGTTATTAATTTATTAATGTTTTTTTTCATAAAATTACATACTGTTAATCATATTTATCAAAAATGTGTATATCATTAATCCGTCTATATTAAATTTATTTAGTTATATTCCTAACAAGATAAATCAAAATATTCCACGAAACTATAAAATACAGTAACAACAAACGATAAAATAAAACAATTGCTAGTAAAAGAGTGAAACCGGTGGTAAGAATTCACAAGGTTTTGTTTATAATTTCCAGTAGTATTCTGCGTGATCGGCGTATCGAATTCACCGAGCTCCGTTTTGTTTCCGTTTTGCGCGCAAAGGTCTCGGCATTACCGGTTACCGTTACCGCTATGCCAGTACCTCTTGCTCTGTTACGTCCGTTTCCTTCAACACGTTCTTAATACACTCTGCGAATACAGTTCACACGATTCAAATATTATTTTCAACATTATTTTTTATATTTCGCTTTTATATTGCTTGTGTGTTATTACGTTTTATATTATTTTTAGATCAATGAGTTCCTTATTTGTTATTATTACTTTATTGATAATTATATTATATTTTATTCTATTTAAATTATTATAATTATTACGAAAGTAATTGATTTTAAAAAATGTATTGGAAGTTGATAAGCAAAACATTTAATCAAAATTCAAATCGAGTATAGTAATTATACAAAACTTTTTTTTTTTTCCTATTTGTTTGATAACATTACAACGTAATTATAGTAACATTACTAAACATTTTTTAAGAGTAAGTTTACCAATTTCACATTACATGTATAGTAATTTTACAATACGGTTCATTACC
Organism: Pogonus chalceus; assembly: GCA_002278615.1. NCBI lineage: Eukaryota > Metazoa > Arthropoda > Insecta > Coleoptera > Carabidae > Pogonus > Pogonus chalceus. Next base: position 5,047,651 of record CM008235.1, read on the forward strand.
AATAGGTAAGAGCAAAGTATTGTAAATTTATAAAGCATTTGAGGTTCTATTAGTATAATTACTTTCAAATATGGTTTTGTAATTAATTAAAAAATGTTGATATTTACAATGAATGCATTGTAATATTAATTACAATATTAATTCGTGATTTTTCAAAAAATAACAAGAAATGTTTATAAATCTGAGAAGCTTTTTATGGGATATTGATCAATGTTTCAGTGAAATTACAATGCGTGTACTATTTTTACATCTTAATATGTTTTCTCATATGTATTGAAAAATTACTTAAATTGTATTTTAATTTCCTATTAATATACGCTAATTTGTAATTTTACTCATCTTTTTTTTTGAGAAACAATTGTAATTCTACAAACAGTGTATACTCTTATTTTTGATAACATAACCAAACATTTACATGTTAATACACAAATATTGAAGAAAGGCAAGAAGTAAAAATAATTAAAACAAGTAATAAATCCCACTTCTGACATTGTCCCTATCCAATAACATCAACAACACTAAATACTATTTTGCGGTTTCACCCCTAAGCACAATTGTGTGACAGTCGGCACGCATAGCGTGTACGGCAACAAAAGGGAGTTCACTTCTATTCAGGAGTGGGAACAGGAGTATAGTAGGAATTTGCGGGGTCAAGAGAGCCGTGAAATAATTGTTTCAGAGTCAAGGCAGGCCTCGACCGTCATCTCCGGCTTTTATTTCAGTTATCACAGTGGTGAACAGGCGAGGCCAGGAAACGGGAGTCAGTAGGCACCCCGTTATACTACGTGCGAAATGTGAATACCTTAGAAGAAAATCGCGCAAAGGAAGACATGAAAGACCCCAAGAGAATTGTTGGTTAAAGAAATGTGTGTTTGTGTACTTCGAATGCGATATGAATAATTAATTCAATGAGATATATTCTATTAGCTTTTAGTATATTCCAAAATAAAGTAATTATGAAACGAAAATAATAATTGAAACTTTATTTAGGGAATAATTTTAACAATAAAAACAATATACATTACTAAAATTAAATTAAATTTGTTTAGTAAAGTGACAAATTTAATCAAAATAAAGTAAAATATCCATGGTTATAAAATGAAAAATGCTATAAAACAAAAATGTTAAAAGTCACTTCATAAAATTTGACTGAAATCATAAAAGCTGTGACGCGTGTCGGTCCGATTTCAAGCACATGCTTTCATCAATGAAAGCGCATGCGCCTAGTTTGTTTTGAAATACATCGTGCATCGATTTTTTAAGGAAACCAGGTCGACTCATTGCTCTTGTCCTCTCGTCCGATTTTTTTTTTTTTTTTCAGGTAGTAATACTCAGAATAAAACGGCCTACATGTATTTATCAAACTCTTTATGATGTTTACAAAAATGCCTCTAGAGGTAGTTTTTCTTTTTTTCCACCTTTCTTTCCTTTTTGTTGTACCTTGAGAATATCCTGGGAATATTCACCTGTGTTTTTTGTGTTATGTTTATTAAATCGGGAGTTTTATCTTCAGATGTTTGGACACTCAATAGAATGGAGATAACTCCGAGACCATCAGAATCTCCATCAGATATATTATTGTCTTTTTGTTTGAGTTCGAAAATATAATTATGTATATATTGTCCAAGACATTTACTTCATTTTTATTCTTTTTGCTTTTAAATAATTTTTATCAATTATTTAGAATTACAATACTTCGTGCTATAAATTAAGTACGTTATTTAACTGATATGTTATATATTTTGGCTCTATTGAGCTTTTAATTAAATAAATTCCGCAAATACTTTTAATCCGGATAGATTTACAAATAGTCCAGTTTTTTTACTTAAGATCTAACACTAATATTTCATGTATTAAATAATTTATTTTCCAAATATATGTATAAATATTTAGAAAATAAATTTTTACTTTAAGTAGAAAAAATATACCATTTTATAACGAATAAAATCCAATTTTTATAAATTATTTTTTAAATTTATTTATAAACAGAAATAAATCTATTATATGCAATAGTCATAAATCTATTAGCCATGGAGATCGTTGTAGTATGAGAAGTATACGTTAACTAGTGGATTTATACATTAACTAGAATTTATACTTTACCTATAACATATACACTAGATATACAATTAATTACAAAGCAACTATCATTATTTTTAAAGCGCATTACTAGTTATAATTACAAACATATTTTATTATAATATTTAACCTCGACTACAGACAATGTAGTAATAATCTTTTTTCTAAAAAAATGATGTTTAAACTAGCAGTGCAAAATTTTTGACTATAATATAAGTGCATTTCATATATTGCGATGATAAAATAACAGTAAAACTTTTTGGTAATAAAATGTATTGATTGTCACATTCACATTTATGAATTTCTCATGGTTCCATGGATAAACGACAAATTTATATCCCAAATAAATATCAAGGGTTGTCACACTGCAAATCCCAGCAAGATAAAGCCGTGTCATACAGTTAATTTATTTGTTTTTATTGGCGTCACATTGGAAAAACAAACAGCAAGATTAACCGTTGTAAACACATGTGTTTACTAACGATTCGTCACATACATACATCCTGCAAACTTTTCCGTGGTTTTTGCTTTCTTACCAGACACATATTTATTCCTATTTCTATACTATATATTAACTATTCTTTTCTTTCTTATATACATATGTTAATGACTTTAGATGGATTTAATGAAACACTGTATTGAATATTCCTAAATACATGTTCTTAAGTGGGAACTCCACCCCGAGGGTTTCCAAAAATCGTATTTTTTTGTACAAATCTATTCCTTATACTGTCCAAAATGACCCTCTAAAAGAGTTTATTGATATTCGAAGTCAATGCAAAGATACAAGAATAATTGTGGAGACCGTGCAATGCGTTAACTACTGTACCGAAAACTTTAAACGCGTTTTTCTCGGGAATCATTCAATAAAATCACTTTTTTTCAACGTACACTTTACAATATCCAATCAAATATAGTTTAAGGAAATCTAAACGATTTTGTTCTACCTTGTTTAAGGACTGATTGCGACTGGCATCCATGGATGTGCCTTTTTTTGGATGTGTCTGACGCCGAAAGCTACCATGGCTCCAAATATTAATATTTTTACTTCAAAAAATTTTGTAATATTAGGTAAAATACGTGTTATAATATAGGAAAAACCCCAAATGATTCGATTGTTATTTGACACGTAAAATAATCGCTGCTTTTTAGAACTGTTAGGGTGGGGTCCCTGCAATTATAGTTACTTAAATGCTTTAAGAAATAAATCTATTTATTTTCATTATTAATCATCCAGGATGAAAAATAAAATCTATAACTATCCTAATGGAATAAAATTTTCTTGAGAAAGAAATAGAAATCAAAGTGAGCTAGCAATTAGTAAAATATAAAAAAGGCTAGTTTGTTTTCGCAGATATATTGTAGGGCTTGATTTATGTTTATAGCTGATGTGTAAGAAATTTTACATCTGGCAAAGACAATGGTAAAATAATGATGGTAGAAAGAGTAACAATTTTATGTTTAGAAATAAAAGTCTTGAATATAGCTTAAACATAGAGATAATAAACCATTATCGCTGTGATGTGAAAGAAATAAATGTTTAGGATTAAGCCCACGTCTTGTAATCCGTAACGGTTACGATACTAGCACTGTGTGTTTGTGTTCTCTGTTCTGTTTCGTTACTGTTTATAGTCGAAACAGACGAAAGGATCTGCTATTGGTCTTGGTCTTGCTCTTGCTCTTGCTGATGGTCGGGGTCGAGATCGGAGAAAACGTGCACGCCACAGACAAAGCCGACTAGATGCAGAGAGATACGAGGCGAGCACAACGCTATTGTGCCAGCGTAAACAAAAGCTCTTCCGGACGCGCGGAACGCCTGAAAATCGGCGGGCCTCGTAAATTTAATGGCTTTATCTTATTCGAAGATATCAAATTTATTTAAGGGAAAACTGTTAGGCTTCAAAACAAAGTCGTAACATTGCGCAAGCGGTTTATATTACTTCCAAATTCCCTCTTTCTTTATACGCACAATGCGCATTTATGTATTCTTATATAACTTAAATCAAATTAACCATGTCACAAACAAATATACCTAAATGTAATCATTCAACAAAATTATCATTTCAAATCTTTATTTTTTTGTGTTTCTGCACTATTTCCAAAAACAATATTATTTTTCATTTTAAAAATACACAATGATTCATAGTTATTTTTGTTTTTATTTATTTAACAGTATATCTAAATAAATATAATGATTAACCTAAATTTTTATTCTTACAATAATTTAAGATTCGTTTATCTATTAAAAATATAAGAGATTATTTAGGAAACAGATTTATAATAGTATTAAAATAATTTTGATAGCTTTTGTGTTTTAACATTTTAAAGATTTAAACAGAAACTTTATTATATTTTAAAACGAAATGAACATAAATTTGAAATATGATAATATGATCTTGTTAAAAATCTGTTATCAAAGTGATACTTGGGTAACTGATAAGCATCATTGGACATAAGTAGCGTAAACTGCTTCAAAATAAAAGCAACAAGAAACATCACGTTTGCAAGCTAAATTTCCCGTTAGAATTTCGACTCGAGGGAGTTCTACGAGAGTGAAATTCTAGAGTTACGCGGATCTCATTTCAACAATGTACTTCTGACTCGAAGCGCACATTAACCACCCTCATGTAAGATTTTTGTCCATATTCTAACACTTTCAACACTGCTATTAAACAATACTATAAATAATCTAGTGTTTGCTGTTTTTTTTTTATTCACGTGTTTATCTAAATTTATGTGTTAAAGATTAAGAAAGTTGTGATGTGCTTGTTAATCAAAACATTTTGCAAAGAAATTTTACGTTGTAAGTACAAGTACAAAGTTATTTGTTGCTATAGCAAACAAACATAACACAACACAAATGCAAAATGAGAACGAACAACAAAGGTTTAAAAGAGATGGCAAAGAGGTAACGGGGTCAGAAGAGAAGCAACAGAGAAAAGGACGACAACGTAAAGTTGGAACACGGGGCACAAAATAAATGACATCTTCTCTCTGTCCAAACTACTTCACGTGATTAAATGGGGGGCACAGACAGATAGCGAGACAGATTCATACACGAACGCCACCAAACAAACGAAGACACAAATACATCATAACGTATACAAAACAAAGATGGAACTATTGAAACTCTTGAGTTTCGTGTTTGTGACATTTTAACCCTTTCCTATTCTCTCTTCTCCCGTTTCTCTTTCATTCGTTCATCTATAGTATGTCTCATCTTTAATTTACACAAATATATTTTCATTTAAAATCAAAACTTTATTATTATCATCTATTTAATACAAATTACAAACAATATCAACATAATTTTGACAAAAGGAATATTTATTAGTAAGTCAAGTAAGATAAAAATGATATGAATAATTCTCGGGAAATATCAGGATAAATATAGTAGATATTCTTACGCTTACGCCACAAAAAGATAGTTAAATAAATAATAGCGCAGGATATGTCTGTAATAAAGTGAAATTTTATGAGACACACTGTATGTATATTGTATACTCGTTGCTCTTTTCCGCCATTGTTGCGGCGGTTGGTGCATTGTAGTAGCAGGCGCCGTAATAACTGAAGACATTTCCACATTATTCTGTCGCATGTCGTTACCGGGCCTCGCACAGTTCCGTGCCGCCAGGCAGGCCTTCGTGCCACCTGCACCAAATTGTGCTTTTGTCGGCGTGCTGGCGTTTTAACTGTTTACGATGCTACCATATATGCCCTTAAGCGATTCTCTAAGCTGTCGAGAAGGGCTGTCTACTACCTCTGTTGTTTTGTACTGAGTTATTACATGAACCATACAACATTTGCGAAAGAGTTGCGGCCTACTACGACCTCATGCAACTTCTGTGATGAATTTCTAATTACGAGAGAAATTCTTTTGTTATTAAAAGGGTACTCTCCCTTTATACTTCAGTTGTTTTATTTCAAGGTTATATTTAACAAATATTGTTTTGCGTTAGATTTTTTAACTCAAAAAAATAGCTCTTAAACTCTTAAATTAAAATACCTTCTCAGGATTAAACCATCACTTTTCTCTAAGTGCATAAATAATTATTAAATATTAATGCTATTTTATTTATAGTATTAGTGTTTCGCAGTTTAAACTTATTACAAATTATCTTTACATAGATAAGAAACAATTTTGTATGTTTTAGGAAAAAATAATATAATAAAATTTTTCTTTAAACATGTAATTTTGCAACAGAATTTAAAATATTTGCGCAAAATAATTTTACTTCCGTATTTAAATTTTAAATATCGTACTTAGTTTTTAAAGTAATTATAAAAGAATTTCCTCTTTTTAATTAAAATATGCAAGATAAAATTTTCTAAATAATAAAATAAAAATTACTAGTTTATAAACCTGATTTTTAAAATCCATGGCTTTCTTATGATAGTCATATAAACGTATCCAGGAGAAGTAGTGGAAAAGTGTTATAAAAAAATATGTTTTAACGCGTCGCTATTTGAATTTCGACCTTGGTGTTTACACCCCCATACGTAAACCCAGTAGCAACACTGATATAAAATTGTTTTATGCCCTGTTAAACTGGCAACGCGCTCTTTCAGTTTGTATAAAGCCAAGTGAAGCCGAGCCGAGCGAAATTTGAATCATGAAGGATTAGTGAACGTTTCGGTGGAAGCAGCAACTGTTTTTTGGTGCGTTACGTAAAGACAAAAGAATAACAGAAAGTGTGCAAAGATTGGAATGAAAGTAAAGCAACAGATTGTTCAGATAGAATCAAGAGTTCTGTTTGCATTTAAATTCTATTTTATTTTACTTGTTGCTTTATTTTATAATTGAAGGTAAACTTAAGACCTTCCAACACACTTACACATTTTTTCACGTTTTATATTTTATAAAATAAAAATTTAATATTCTCTTTATGATGCGCCCACGTGCATATTTTTTAAATTAAATCCATCTACCTTTATTAAAATAACATCTTTTTAATATGTTCAAAAAAATGCATTCATAATTTAATATATTTTCAAATATACATATAAAACGTAAATGAAATTTAATTTAGTTTTGTAATAAAAATATGAAAATAAAAACGAAAAAGTATTTCAGTTTTACCTCATCTTTTCTTTGATATTGGAAAAATATATAAAGTAAAATTTTTCGTCGTTTTTATTACGGGATAACCATAAAAAATTAATCAATCTCTTTCTGAACCTGATTTATCACTTTCTTTCGAATTTTTATTTTGCTCCGTAATAAAAATTGGTCGTTCCATGCTATGAATTATTAGTTTTGAATAATAATTTTGGAATTGCTCCAAAGTAATGCAATAGTAGCTGTTTAATTTTTGGTTGCTTTATTATTTTATTGTATTTGCTATAATAGTTTAAGTAATAATAGACTAAAATATCTTGAGTAAAATCTTAACTCAGCAAATAAAATTATTCAATGGATACATATATCAATTGTTTTGATACAACAAAAGCAAACATAATAAGGAGGTGCATATTTGGTGATACCACAGCACATATAATTGTATTTATTATTAATTTTAGACATTAAAAATTAAATTCAAATTGGCTAAGAAAGTTTTTTAGAGCACAATATATTAATTTATGTTTTTTGATTGTTATATTTTAAAATCCAGAGTTTAAACTTCTTAGAAACAGTTTGCTAGTTCGGGCTAATCAATTTAGAATCTAAGTGTTTATTTTAGACTAAATCTTTTTGTATTTCCCTTAGTTCTAAGAAATTTAGCCTTTGATCTTTACATTTTTCTTAAAAATGAAAAAATAATCTATCTTTTATTTTTCTTTATTTGGAAGTAGACAATTTAACATCGTGAAACTTGCGTATATTTAATAATTTATCAATAATAACTCTTTTGTAACCGTTTTTATTGAAAATGTTGGCGGTAGTTTCGACTAAGGAAAAATTAATCAAGATTTTCAATAAATAAGTTGAAGCGAAAAAAAAAAAAAATAAATAATGAGCATGAATTGATTGTATTCAATTTTGAAATAAGCTCAGTTCGACTACTTTATTTTATACTTTTATGGAAGAAAGTAGAAACGTTTTTGTAGATTATGTTAAAGAAAGTAAAGTTAGAAATTAGTTTCCTGATGTTATAGAAAGAAAGTTGGTAATATCAATATCCATATATGTTTTCTACTCCTGTACTTACATGTAAGTGAATGTAATGTCTGATACAGAGGAAACGTTAGTTTTAGCGACAATTCCAAGTTGCAGGAAAATAATTCCCGCCCATGGAATTACGTGAAATCTAAGACGGCGAGACTCTTACAACCTTTCATTTAAGTTGGCAAGCTTGTAGGAATCCAACCAGGGTAAGGATAATACCCGTGGGCATTACAATTCATTGCACTGCCCGATCCGATCGAAAACTTGCAGTTGCAATATCGATAAAGAGGAGCTTAGAAACATCTGCCGATACGAGAATAAACTCTTGCTCCAAAGTAATACCAGTTCAGAATACCAGAGAAATATTCCTTTAGCTTTTCGGAGAATGTGGACTAATCCTAGCATGTAGCATGCGTTCTGCCACTACACCAACCAATACCTACGAAGCGAACTACAGATTCAAAAGAATTCAATTCGAGTTTAAGTCCCTTCTGTACTGGTGCTACTATAGCTTCTTTCTTTTCTCTTTCTCTTTAGTACGGACCACTCGATGATCGAGCGGTTCATCCGAACGACTGAACGGAAGTTGACTACGTATTCTGTTATTCGACTTTTCGGATACCAATGTTCTGGAAAATTTTGTTGTCGGTTTATGTATCTTTGATACGTTTTCTATTGATGTATTTTGTATTTCAATTTCTTTTTGGATTTCACTCATGACTACTATTTTATATCTCTTAAGTATTTTCAAATTTTATTTCATTATTTTATTTTCGTCTCAATATTTCTTTCAGTTCGTTTTGAATGACCTTGATTTGTTAAGAAAAGTTTTAACTTACCTCTGTATCTGTCACTTGGCGTTTTTGTAAATACCTTAAACGTAAACATTTATGTTTCAAAAAGTATAAACATATCTAAATTGGTTCCTTTTCTATTACACTGCACTGTAAATTTGGACTAAGATAAGTGATGTTGTGAGTGTTGATATAGCGAGAGAAGAAGGTTGCAAAAATGACCTTTGCTACTGGTTTCTCTTTACTATGTTTTTACATACAATACTCCAATTTTTCAACACTTGATTTCCATGAAAAATGATCTAATTAATTATGTGTTTTATTCATGTCTCTAATGAGTTCAATACCAAAAAATTTTAAAACAGAATTTACTTGTGATTATATTATCTGAAATATTTGCTGTGTAAGTTGAAATAAACTGTGATTACAATTTCAAAAATATTTTTCACTAATTTAAATAAAAATATAATTAGTAAGAAATAGAACAAAGAATGAATGTGAAAAGCATTGTTGTGAGCAAATGTTTTATTTGTAAAACAGAATAAATTAAATTCTAGCGAAACACAATACTAATTTAATTTTTCTTTTTCAGGTAAGTGCTTTCCTTGATTCCATAATATAATATTCCAGTAAAAATAACTGGTAAGTAAAATCAGAAAAGATACAAAAGCGTAAAAATATGAAAGTTACAAAAAACAATGGCTGGATTTTATTGTAGAGCTACAATATTTTTATTTCATTTCTTGAACCATTTTATTGTAAAGAAAAAGATTTGAAGTGAAAAGATTTTATTTGGGGGCGCGAGTTTTTTCGAACGGTTGAACCCATTCTCTTTTAGTTTCCATTTGAGTTGTCCGTAAAAGGACAGGATGTGCATAAAAACGAACTGATGTTTAGGGCGAACGATTTCTAAGTGATAAAGAATATTGTTCTATCATTTTGCCTTCTTATACAACTTTGCGCATGAATAGAGATTTTTAATTAAAAATTGCACCGTTCATTTTAAACAGGAAATATCACAGATCTCCAACCATTTTTACAGTTAAATTTCGTTTTTAATTTAGATAAGACTCGATACAAATCCGACTCTGTTTCGTTATTATTTTGCCAATACAATTTTTAATTAATATATAGTTTCTTTTACAAAATGCACTCATTTACGATGAAATCATCATACGTATTAATCTCTTGTATTTCCATTTTATAAATAAATTTATTATAAATAACGATTTCTTTAAACTATATTAACCTCTTCTAGTTAAATAAAAAAGAGGTCATTATTACAAAACGATAGAAAACAATCGTATGTCTTATAAGTTAATTATTTTTGTAAGGATACAAGAATAAATTAAATAAAAAATGTGCCCCTAATTTGAATTAGCTATAAGTCGCTTGTTAAATGAAAAATAAAACATTTAACAAAGTAAAAGCATAAAATTCTTTTTATTTTTACGATTGATCGAGTTTGTAATATCCTTAAGTCATAAGAAAATAATGGCCACTTGAGTTTTGGGCAAGCACAGCATTTTCTGTATATCCGTAATCCCCATGAGAGCAAAAGTAGAAAACGTTTCTGCAGCCCCAGTAGAATGCAGTAATTATCGGAAGCGATCGAAGTGAAAAATCGACAAAGGAAATAATTTCGCACGTATTTACGTATTCACAGTGTCTTGTTAAGGACATAATCGCGACTTTATGCGACCGTTAAGTTGGAAGAAACGATCTCTTCGGGTGTGTCGTAGCGTTTTAACTAAAGTGCTACATAAATATAACTCTGCACTTTTCTTGGATACGGTGCTTTAACATGGAATTTATTGCCATGGAATCCGCAACGACTGAATAAAATATGCGTTTCATGTATTTTATATGCAAACACTTAACCAGCTACGGATTAGATTTTAATCATACTCATATTACAATTTTAAAAATAAAGAAAAGAAATTCTTTTCAAGCATTAATTTCATCTGTTTAACTTTTTTTCCTCTTTTTCAACTTTAACTATCACAAAATTTTACTTTATACATTGAATATTAGAAAAAAATTTAAAATAAAATTATCAATTATTTTAGATATTTAAAAATTTATGTATATTTACGAACTTATTTTAATATTTTTATACATTAGTAGTTCCAAACTTTTTTAAATCTCATGGATAGTTATTAATTTAAAATAAGAAATTATTACTTTCTTGTATCGTTGTCTTAAGAAAAAAAAATATTTGATATAAAATTGATCATTTAAACTTTTTTATGAGTATTTACAACGTTGAAATTTGAAAAATCAGGAAAATGATATTTGATTGACTGTGTTTTTGAGTAATTATATCTTATTAAGCAAAATTAAAATTAAAAATTGACTTTTTTACATTAGTTAATACCCTTTTTACCTAGAGTTTAGGTCGTTTGGTTTTATGAATTTGATTAATATGGGGTTTTTGCTACCTACCTGACATGAAACATGAAATATATGTTTTCGTAAGATATCTCTGATAGTTTTCATACAAGCATTTTTCTCTAAATATTCTTCAGCATCTTTGTTTGTTCAGTGCACTTAGCTTTGAAGCAATTTTATTTTTCAGACAATCTAAATATCATCAGAGTTAATTTATTATTATTTTAATTTGATCCTATTTGTCGTCTCATTGTTGTCTTTATACTTTTTTATTATGTATTGCACTGCAACCCAGCTTCTATTTGATCATGATTTACTGTTTTAAAATAAAAAATATTTAATTTACGTTCAGTACTATATTTTATATTCTATATCAGCTGATTTACTATCTATTCAAAGTCTAAAGAAAGCTTCAAAAATATTTAAATAATAAATTTAAATCGTTAATATAATCTTTTCACCGCTAACATCACTAATCAACAAATAATCTTTAATAAAATATTTAAACTTTACTCATATAATATTGTTGCCGTTTTTAATTGATATTAAAATCGTCAAAATTATGCTAAAAGATCCGAAGAGGTAAACAGTTAACTAACTAACGTTTTCAACAAGGGTGGGAGTTTTATTTTAAGTCTCTATTAATTTTATTTCCAAATATATTATTTAATAATATATTAAATAATTAAATTTTCTATTAAATTTACAATTAAAATAAATTTGTCAATGTTCATAAAAGGATTGGTTAATAAAAAATGTATTTTGAAAGCAGTTAACACAAAAATTGATGAGATTTCATAAATGAAAAGAAAGTTTGTCACAAAATAAAGTAATCGTCATCAAAGGCAAGTGTCCAAATTGTTGCTGATTTGGAAATTAATTTAGCTGTTTTAACGGTTCTCAAATGACATGGGTAAGTGAACCACATGTTGAACCCTTTCATATATTATTCCAAAGTGATGTCGCTTGATGTCGTATTTCATATTCATAATTTACAAAGATAAATGAATTAAAATTAGAAATTTCATTTCAAGTCATACTGAACTTAGTTACTGTCATATATCAGTTTTCGTTCATTCGTTTGTAAGTTCGTGGTTGATATCATGTAATACGCTTGCGCATACTGTTTCCTGATAAAGTTTGACGTGAACTTTACTCAAATTGAAATGTTTCAGGAGTCATTTGTTTTTAATCAACATTTGTTGTCATGCTGTGGCAACTGTTTCAAATTTTCAACAATGTGCTTGTTTGCTTTCTCTTTTGTTTCATGGTGTTTTATATTTTACCATTGATTAATTGTGAATTGTCATTTTAGACTTATGACTTACATCCTTTCATTTATTTGTAATAGCCTTTAATATTACTAGGAACAGTTTGATAACTACTGATTTGATTGTTGTGAAATAAAATGATGAAACAAATATAAACATTAAAAATGTAATTAATAAAAACGTTCCCATTGAAATAAGTGGTACATAAAAATAATTGTTAGTGTTGTACCTGTACATTAAAAATAATTATCCGGCTGAGTTGGTTCAACAAAACGAATGTGTGATCACGGAACACCGCGCACAATGGATTGCAATGTGAATCTCCAATAACAATAGTCGTTCGTTCGTGTTGTCACGCAATTCGAGAAATTCATTTATTTTCGCGCACAGGAATTCTACCCTACCGTGTTTCTATTGCTCCCTATAGAAATGTATGTTTTGCAACCAGTATTCTTCTACAAATTTCAACGTTACTGCACTTTTTGTATATATTATTGCTTTTTTCTATTTATATTTGCTGTTTTGTTTATTTTACTTTTCAATAAAATTGATTTATATAAATATATTTAAATATTTAAATTACTTTTTTAATTTGAGTTTGAATTTTAAATGTAATTGATTTTCTTTGTTTGTCATGATTCAATAAACAATTTAGATTCTCTTTTAATCAAATATTGATATTCGAAAATAGTATTATTGCATGAAATATGATACAAATTGAACCATTTGTTATTTATTTATACTCTGTTAAATCAGAAAACAAGGATATAAATATCATTTCTAAAATAAATTTGTTATAATTTCTAAATATTAGTTCGGTACAGTCTATTTGATTTTCAACTAAAAATAATACAATAATTTTACAATTTACTTATTTGATTTCTTTATAATCATGTATTGATTGGTTATAAAGTTAATACAAGGTGTCCCAAAAGAGTCGGGGTATATACGAAGTTTGGAAACCTCTCGAACATTTCAATCGTAAAATTTAATCGTTGAAGATGGTCTGTTGGTTTTAATTTTTGCACAAGCTGAATTTTGTAAGGTATAAGATGCAAATCCTTTTTTATAATTCTTTGTAAAGACGATTTTCGAACGTTTAATTCTTGACCCTTATGGGAGACCCTATAGTATATAATATTTCAGACTTAAGTCTTTTGTTTATCATAATGTCAGTTGCTCCAAGTAAAGTTAATTATTTATTCAAATTTCAAAAGCAAAAGAGATCATTTATAATAATATCGCATATTACGACGAATCTGTCGTAACGACCTAATTTGCTTTATTTGTTTTATTTATTTAAATAAATCGGCTATAACAACATTATTTGAAAAAATAATTATTTAAAGATATTGTTTATAGCGTCGATTTTTATTCTTACAAGTAAGTTCAACTAAATGATACCATGTTTCTATTAATAGTAATAGTAGCAAAGACCATGACATTATTTATTTAATTTTTTCCCTGAAAAGCAAAAATATTATATTTATAAAATAAGAGAATTAATAAGGTAAAGAACTGGTATAACGACCGTTGTCATTAAAAGCGCATTTTATTGTTTTTTCAATTATTGATTAATAAATCTAGAGTCACTTATTTTGAGAAGTTAATTTTTCAAAACAATTTCTTCTTATATATATATTCTTCTAAAACAACATAACAACATCGGCATATTTGAAGTATTTTTAAAAACAAAAATATGTTTTCAATTTTTTTTTGAAAATATTCATTTTGTTCAAAAACATAAACATGTAACTTATACACAGAAAACATTATATTTACGTATAAGAGAAAGAATTGTATGGTACATTGCTGTTTATGTTTGAAAACGCAGTTAATAAAACGAATAATAAAAATAAAAGTGCCCCTAAAGTACATCCAATAACATTAGCAGCACGTACTCGAGTTGTGCTGTAATAAATGTTTAGGTTTGATTTTAGTGTCAATAGTAAAAGTTCAAATGGCCTCGTTTTTACTTTACAACTCTTTACGCAACTTTGCAGTATGCCTCTTTCTCTATCTCGCCACTCCACATTCAAAAACTTTTTTTGCATTTTTATCCTTATTTTGCCAAAAAATAAAATAAATCATGGAATCAGGATATTTTTATACGGCAAAGTTTTTTCCGTTCACGGGATTAATGCTGTTTTAAAAACTGAAAATTTCAAATCATCTTCATATACATTTAATAAATAAAAATGTTTGAACAAGTTCCGGGACATATTAAGTTTTATTATTGCTGAAATTCGGTGTCTTTAGTTGAAATTAAAGTTCAAATATGAAAAATATAATTAAATAAATTTGTCAACTCTTTTGTAAAACAATAATAAGAGGTTAATTAATTTGATTTTCAAAAGTAATAAACTCTAAAAGCTCTATATAAATTTAATTTAATTCATTACTATAACTTATTATGTAGATAATTTCAAAGGAAGAAAGTAATAAAAATATAATTTTAAAAAAGTTTCTAAATAAAATATCTTGAAAAATATATGATGTTGTTTCAATTTGTTGTAAGAGCTTTCATTAATAATAATATCCGTAACGTTCATGTATATAAATTCGTGTTCGTATCCATATGTTATATTTATATTTGAGTTTGAAAAGAGTATCATAAAATCTAATTGGGACATTTGGTAAATAAAACTCTAATGCGATTTCTACGTAAACAATATACAAAGAGCGAGAGCTCTTCTCTTCTATGTAAAAATATGCAAACATATATTTAATACATATACATTTACAACTACAGCTAAACATCAACAAAATATATGTTGTATGTATAGTAGGAATAAGAAGAAGCAAATATAAAGCTTTATTTAATATTTGAGCTGGCTTTATATAGGCACGCGACGTATTACCAGTTTGCTAGCAATTTTATGCAATATTATATGAGTACCATACTCTACGCTGCTCTACTATTGTATTTATAGTCATAATAAAGTTCTTGTATTTGCTTGAAATGCTGCTAAATAAATGCTATCACTGTTTATTTGAGCACTTGGATATTATTTACTTAAAACAAAAATAATTAATTGCGTTGTTTGCACTTTAAAATATTACGTTTCATTTGATTACTACCGCTTTTTATATGTACACGGATTTTATAAAACTTCTTCTTTGAATAGCAGACATTATAATATCAACGAGTTGCAACAAGAGTATATGGAATTTTACTTAATATCATAACGAGGCAAAGTTATAATATTATAATTTGCTACTTTATAACTTCGATTTATTAATTATGTTCGAAAATTAAAACATACTTTTGCAATTTTATTTAATAAGTTACTATTTTAACGGGTATGAAACTTTGAAATTATTTTGAAGGACCTTGAGCAATAGTGGTAGTATGGTTTTCAGTTGAGCTCGAAATTCATACCCCCATTGTTGCTTAAAGTGCTTTAAAACAAAATTTTAAAAAGTGATGTAGTGAAAAAAATCTAAGCTAATGAACGAAGGATAGAAAAAATAGTTTGGTTACTGGCTATTACTGTGCTATTATCTTGCTTTGATTTTAATCTATCTGATCATGATATAAAACAAAAAAAAAAAACATTTGTTTAGTTCATCTATTCGTAAAAATTTATTCATTTATCATAAATTTTAAGAATTAGTTAGCTATTATTATAAGAGTAATTACATAGCATCATAATTCGTTTTTTACCAATATAAGAAAATTAAATACAGATCCAGTAATCAAATTTTGATAAAAATGGCAAAAAATATAAATATTAATTAAACGAATATCGCTGAGATAAGTATATAAAATATTATAAGAATTCAGAAAGAAAATGCATTGTTTCCAAAATATAAGATTAAACAAGCAATAACTTGCATGAAAAGTGCTTTAAGAACAAATGACCATGAACGTGTCATCAAAGAAACAACTATGCTCTAGAATTCAAATTCTATTATTTTAACATTCAATAAATAGCGCATATTTATTTTATTCAGGTGCCAAGACGCACTCAAATACTCTAATTATTTTGGCATCTTATACATGTTTTCATACCAAACAAATTCTTTACATGGTTCGATTAAAATGTTTAATTATTATTCTATTTCATTTCATTTACCAGGTTTACACTATATTTGAATATATTACATTTATTGAAATACAAAAGAAAATTCTTGTACTTTCACGGTATTTCAGTTTCAATTGATTCAATAATAACATTTACCTTGAAACGAATTATAAAAATAAACTGTTTATTCAAAAATAAAAACATCATTTGCATAAATTGTCAAATGAAAATAAGTCATTAACAGTCGTTAGTTAATTGAATTATAAATTAGTAAAAATAGAACCGAAGTTATTTCTATTTATGGATATTATAAGTATTTAAGATTTATATCTAAAAATAAAACACAACGCAAACAGATAACTATGTTCAAAACATGTTCGTTTATTTTATTCGTTATATTTGTCTGTGAAATGATGCATAAAATATGATTTTTCTTAGAAATGTTTTGCTTCTGAAGTTTCTGTAAATGCATCATTTTAACGTCATTATGTTTCTAAAATTATACAATTAATATGTCATTAGTTTTATTTTATGTTTAGACTATTTTCTTTGGGTTATATTTCGTTTTCACAAAAGAAATATTATTTTCAATTTAAATTAATATATTAATGGCAGGGTTGAGAGATTTAAATTAAACAAAAAATTTAACAATTTTATTATTGTATATGTATTTATTAAATAAAAAATACAAACAAATCATAGTAAAAAATTAAAATATGTTTTAATAAATCATACATATTTTAATATGAAAATAGAACAATTCTAATANTTTGCAGAATAAATTAAGCCAATATCTTAAAAATTTTGTAAGTTGAGTGAAAATAAAAATATAATATTTTGTTTGAAAGCTGTTTATTTAATTATTTTTAAACAGCTTTAGTTATTTTTCACAAAATTTAATATAGTTTATGTTATAAATTTATTCTTACCATTTTTTTTTACATTATTTTTACAAAAATACTTGAAAAGTTCTCAAATATATCTTATAGCTTCTTGGATTTCTTCTTGAATTCAGTAATTATTGAAGTATTTTCTTAGTACTTCCATAAAAGTGCTTCACTATAAAACTTATTATATATATTAAATAAAAATAATTTGATCATTATTTTGTTACAGTTAATTTGTGAGTTATAAAATATTGAGTTTCATTGTTTGCTTTTTTTGTTTTTTGAAAAATTCATTTCAAAAATAGAAATAGTAAAAATGCAGATTTTACATCAATCACAATTAAAAATATTTTATATATCGTTAATAGGGATACATGAACATGCACGCACGCTAGCACGCATGATACATGAAACATGCGCATTGCACGGCCATTTCTAATCGCGTCAGTCGATGTGCACAGCGATTATTTAACGGCAATATAAATCCTATTTAATGTGCACACGCGGTGGCCGTAATTATTGATATTTTCGTTATGATTATTGCGCAGTCCGTTGATTTAATCCATCCGCTAACTGAATACATACATATACAAATGGACAAACGGACTTGCGTTTCGATTCGGCTGACCGGCTGGCCACGCTTAAGCCCATAGATACCAGCCATATGTTTACCAGAACAAGCTCTTGATATACGACTATAATGGTATTCAATAATGATGCGTAAACATTTTGTAAGCCCTGAATTAGGTTATTCAGACAGATTATGTTTTCATTGCAAAGAAAATTTTGTTTTTAAATTAATGCAAAATATTTCTGAATGCGACTTAACGCACAAAAGAAAAGCTTATTTATTAAATAAAGTTTTTTTTATTTGTAGAACTTTAAAAAATAATTGATTACTGGAAGGTGTTATATTCTTTACGCTCACTCAAAGATTTAAAACTCTGACCTTTAGGAAAGAAAGGTTTTTAACTTTTACATTTATGTTCAAGCAATATAACAAGAAAGAAGTAAAAATTCTTTAGTTTATTTCTTCAGACTTCAGATCATCAAATTGATAATACACTACTATTTCATGTCGTTATTTCGTTTCATTTATAACAAAACTGAAATTTTACATTCAAAATTTAAAAATAGAATGATGATTCATGAATATATAATAATATATTCTGTAATAAGTTTGGAATGAGGCATGGTTCATTTTGAGTGGAAAGTTTGTTAGAAGAGAGCAGAATAACCATTCCAAACATGTTGCAGAGTTGAATTTAAAAAAAAAAAAAAACATAACCAAAAAAGGAAACACTAGTGCTTAGTAGTACTGCACAATTTCGCAGAATATTACAATTTTCTGATTCAAAATTATCCAAGAATGTTATGAATTCTGTAATAATATTAGAGAAAATATCTAAAACTTAATATACATATTCTAATTTATTTTTGAAATAAATTCTACCAAACTAAGAAATGTAATTATTAAATGTCAAACATACACGTGTGTCATAAGTTTTTTATCAATTAAAATTTGGTGAAACAAAACATAAAACATGAATATCGCTGTGAAGTTTTTATAAAACACGTGTCATTCTAAACAATTTTATAAATGAGTTTTATAAATAAAAACATGAAAGAAAAATAATCAAATAAAAGACACATAGTTAAATATAAAGTAAAGTATCAATGGTGTGTTACATGTCGCTTGTCCAAAATAGACATTCTGCAATGACATCGCCAGTATCTATGTTGGTATATGTAAACGTCTGTCCATGCTTCAACCAACCAACCACTGGAACACAAGAGAAATGCAACTATTATATTATCTAACTCAAGCTTGTACTTGCATCTGCAACTGTGTATATACATATATAATAATATTATATGAATACATCTACAGTCATCTGTTACAAAACACAAATATTACTTCGTTTTATATTTATAGAAAATGGTTTCAGTCAAATGTCACTTAAAATACAAATTGAACAATTCCTTCTTCCAATTTGATTTGTTACATTCGAACGCGGACAAGTTAAAATTACTGAAACATTATACACTTGCATTCAGTTTTATTCACCTACTTAAAAGTTTATTTTTAAAACTTATACGTATGTTATGTGAAATTTTATCTAAAAATATTTACCGTGTCTAATATTAAATGAACTGATATGTTTATATGAAATTTAATATTTAACGGAAATGTTCTTAGCGATAAATCATATTTTAACTAAATATAACTATCTTGTTTTTCATCGGAAGCATACTTTTAAATTGATGTTTAGAATGATTACTGAAATAGATTTTAACACAATATTGCATTTTAATTTAGAAATATTGGCATTTTTGTTTACAAAAAGGAACGGACCAGTCTTTCTCAAAAGTTGTAGTTTAAATACTTTAAAANAAACATGTTGCAGAGTTGAATTTAAAAAAAAAAAAAAACATAACCAAAAAAGGAAACACTAGTGCTTAGTAGTACTGCACAATTTCGCAGAATATTACAATTTTCTGATTCAAAATTATCCAAGAATGTTATGAATTCTGTAATAATATTAGAGAAAATATCTAAAACTTAATATACATATTCTAATTTATTTTTGAAATAAATTCTACCAAACTAAGAAATGTAATTATTAAATGTCAAACATACACGTGTGTCATAAGTTTTTTATCAATTAAAATTTGGTGAAACAAAACATAAAACATGAATATCGCTGTGAAGTTTTTATAAAACACGTGTCATTCTAAACAATTTTATAAATGAGTTTTATAAATAAAAACATGAAAGAAAAATAATCAAATAAAAGACACATAGTTAAATATAAAGTAAAGTATCAATGGTGTGTTACATGTCGCTTGTCCAAAATAGACATTCTGCAATGACATCGCCAGTATCTATGTTGGTATATGTAAACGTCTGTCCATGCTTCAACCAACCAACCACTGGAACACAAGAGAAATGCAACTATTATATTATCTAACTCAAGCTTGTACTTGCATCTGCAACTGTGTATATACATATATAATAATATTATATGAATACATCTACAGTCATCTGTTACAAAACACAAATATTATTTCGTTTTATATTTATAGAAAATGGTTTCAGTCAAATGTCACTTAAAATACAAATTGAACAATTCCTTCTTCCAATTTGATTTGTTACATTCGAACGCGGACAAGTTAAAATTACTGAAACATTATACACTTGCATTCAGTTTTATTCACCTACTTAAAAGTTTATTTTTAAAACTTATACGTATGTTATGTGAAATTTTATCTAAAAATATTTACCGTGTCTAATATTAAATGAACTGATATGTTTATATGAAATTTAATATTTAACGGAAATGTTCTTAGCGATAAATCATATTTTAACTAAATATAACTATCTTGTTTTTCATCGGAAGCATATTTTTAAATTGATGTTTAGAATGATTACTTGCTGAAATAGATTTTAATACAATATTGCATTTTAATTTAGAAATATTGGTATTTTTGTTTACAAAAAGGAACGGACCAGTCTTTCTCAAAAGTTGTAGTTTAAATACTTTAAAATATTAAAATATTTTATTAACTTAACTACTTGATCATGTTAATTGTAGTTATCATGGGGGTAAAAATTTATGGAGAGAGCATATGGTCATATTATGGGCAACAGGAATGAAGTATGAAAAGATGCAGGCTGGTTTTGATACATTTAGGAGGGGATATTGATGAAGTAAAGAAAAATTATTATATTATGATAAAATAGTTATAAGTTAAAATTTAAATAATTTAAATAGTTAAAAAATATAAAT